>CM031918.1:38930945-39219861 GCA_018703695.1 Prunus fruticosa | reverse complement strand
TCCAATTTCCCATGAGGGTTTGTCGGAAATTCTGTTTCTACTGTATGGACCAAGGAAGACTTGTATAACGCCATTCTTTGGCATGTGAACATGATGAGGTGCAAAATAATTCTGTTAAAAGATTGCGTATCGTCAAGTCCTGGAAAGTTTCTCTGGATTTGTTTTCGCTATACGAACCCTAAACCCTGTCACGTCTAAGATAGAGGAAGTAGGATCACTTTTTTTAATCCGGCTTCAATGACAAACTATATGCATCAAACTGTCCTGAAATGGAATCAGTTACATCAATTTAAGTAAATCTTAAAATAATTGACGAAACTTATTTGAATTATTTCTTTTTCACCATTTCATTTTCTTTTGCTTTTCCCGGGCTTGCATCTATTTATACATTTGTCTGGGAAACTATATAACATGTGTACCTTTTATAGAGATAATGACAAAAGGAAGACGTATAGTATACGCATGCCTGGCCGATTGTGGTTCACCAAAATTCATGAAAAACTCGAGAAGAAAAAAGAGCAAAATAAAAATTTGAACATATATCCTCATTTCATTTGATTCTCATGAAACATTAGAACTTTACATATTAGGTCTCAGTTTTCCATTCTGTATTTATTTTTTGGTGAATATTTTAAAATGCAAACAAATATTGATTTTGAAGACGATTAATTAGAATCTGAATAGAAACTGCCTTAATTTTCTGGAACTACTGAAGTTTTCTATTTCACATTTTCTTTTGTAAACCTGATTTTAAAATTCTATTTATTATCTTGGTTACAACTTACATTAATAAACCAATTAAAGTTACGTTTAGCTGTGGAAGTTCGACTGCATATTCCAGACAATAAGAACAATGCAAACCTTTCATGCAGGCTTGAGTTAGAGGTGTATGGTGCCTGGGTATTAATTATTAACTGACAAAATAGTTCATACGTTGTCAAATCACGGTTGGTCCTTGGGCTAGCTTTTTGATTGACCACCTTGCATTATTAGGTGTATGGTCAACAACAAGGCTTCAAGTGCACAATACAAGCAATTTATTTTAGGGGTCAAATGGATGCACCAAGCAAGTTTAGGTCATGATTGAAGGAGTTACCTGGAAATTGCTTAGGATTCGAAGCTGATATAAAAAAAATATATGGAAAAATCCTTATTTAAGTCCTTTCGCCATCTCAAAAAGCATTTTCTTAGAGCCAGGCTTGATCGTCGATCTTTAATTTTCTAAAATACTTTTGGCGGAAATGATAAATTAATTCTCAATGAGCTTCCTAGAAAAGTCGTACTTTCAATGAGTTTCCCCCTTTGAAAGTGTTTTTTCTTCCAATTAAATGTATGTTTTGTAGAACCAATTGCTTTTCTAGCTCCAAATTTTCGGTTGCGTAATACAAATTTAAACTTAAATATTTAGTTCGTTAAAATTGATTTATATTGTTATTATATAGTAATAGCTTTTGCAACCTTGTGGGTTCTTATTTGTTACATTTGAAAGGATTGAAGATGTAACTTTTAATCGTTTTTCTCCACCTACCGTCACCTACGCTAGCCTAAAAACCCTAATTCGGTTTAAAATTCATATTTTAATTACATGAACAGCCTCAAATAACGTAATATATTTGATAAAGTCTAATTACTATTTTACCCCATCTAAAGAGCAAATCCTGAATCCTCACTTTATCATTTAAAATTGAAATTTTCTCACAACTTAACCCCAGAATTTCTAAAATTTGTCGAAGTTTTTCAGATTTTGCATTTACGTAGACTTTCATCAAGGGAAAGCGATCAATATCATCGTATGGCATAGTTATTTTTGTAATTTTAGCTCATCTCTCTCTCTCTTTGTGGGAGAAATGGGGCTCAAGAAGGGAAGGGGAAGTGGGATGGCGGGGGCTGGGCTGGGTGCTTTGGGGTTTCAGGGTGACCGGAAAGTCAAAAAAGAAAAGATAGAGGTGATGGTTGGAAGAGTTAACGAAAGAAAAGATAGACGTGATGGTTGGTGAGCCGACGGGGAGGGAAGAAAAGGGATTTTTAATAATTTAAATTACTGGAATTGCAGTGTCATGTCAATATACTTAACAGTTTTGTGAATATAAATGAACGGAAGTAGTGAACTTTTTAGCGATTTTGAGGTAAGGCTAAGACTAACTGAGAAAATTTTAAAGTTAGATGGGATAAAGTGAGGCGAGTGTTAATTTAGGAGGGTAAAACTCAAAACCCAAAATAATAATAATAATAATAATAACCTATATTATATGTTACAGGTTAGCTACTATTCTTATACTCAAAACTCAAAAAGAAAATTAAAAAAACCTAACATTGAAGGGAATGACAAATTAATTTCAAGATTTGCAAACTGTTGCAAATTTAAATGGAGCCGAAGATTGGTTGATCCAATTCCAATCCATCATATCAAAGGTGCAAAAGTTTTGATTTTGGTCACATCTTGTTATGTTCCCACACCAGCTAATTGTGTTTCCCATTAACTTGGTTAAGTGGACCTGTTCTTGTAATAGCTTTGGAGTTATATATAGTAGGATGGGGTCAAAATTTCACTTGTGAATGTGAAATTGATACTCTATTACTCATGTAAACTATGGAAGAAAAAAATGCAATAAATAACAAAATCCTCAGTGAGATTATGCATGCAGTCTGACGCGATAAGGTACCGATCCGACCGCGGTTGAAAGTGAGACACGCGTGTAATTCCCATTAATCCAACTAAAAAAAGAGATGTAACAATCACGGTGTCAGGGTGAAATGTGGAATCTAATTTGGGAAAATGTAAAATAGTGCACATGTTAGATTTAAAACATTGATGTGTGGACGTTAATCGGGAAAATGTCAAATCGTGCACATGTTCAGATTTGACATTGTAATGTGGACATTTAGGCTCATAGGAGCAAGAAGAAATGTGTCCTGAGGTGGTGTGAAAGCCATGTCTATGTCTTTGGTTTACTGAGAGCGATATGCATGTGACAGGAGGTCTCCAGTCCTGGACATGCAAGGACACATTTCTAAACTTACGTTGAGTCACATGTATTTATCAAAATTCAACTACAGCAAAGGAAGGACATTATGGTTCAGGGAGATGTGGAGAGCGTTTTGCCTTTCCACAATGCTAATATTTTATCACACAATTTCTTTCTCTTTTTTACTAAAATTTAAACCACAAAACCCAAAGCCAACTCTTGTTCTTCCCTGAAACCAGTGACCATCAATGAGACAATTGGTTTTAGCTTAAACTGAATCCAATTTGAGTAATGTCAATAGGGTTTGGGCTTTAAGCTAGCTAAAACGACTTTTTTCTTTTTTTACCAGTGATTAGGGTTCCACAGTAGATAGTTTTCAGTGAAACTGCATATTTAAGTTCTGGTTTACAAACAAAACTACATTTCAAGCCAAAGTGAGATGAGTTATATAGGTCAGCCTATAGAACAAAAGCCATCAAACAATGTGATTTTAATTTAACTTGAAAGTTTGAAACTAACTTGTTAGAACAAGTTTTGTGCATAAAAAATGATAAAAGATGTAAGTTCAACAAAATAAATTTGTATTTTCTTAAAATTTCAATATGAATTTTCTGTTTCTGCTCCCTATCCACAGTAAATTTGTATTGTAAGTTCTCAGTACAGGTGCTTTTGTTTGCCAAGAAATCAAGTTTAAAGCCTTTTAATGCTTATGCATAATTCTCTCTTAAATTGTTTTGTGTTTGGTCACTGTGAAATATTGTACTAATCTTGACACTATGGCTCTATACTTTGTGTTTTATCAATAAGTTACTTTCGCTTTTTCTCCAAAAAAAAATTGAAGAGGCATGATTTCGAGATCTAGAATTGAGAAAAAGGGTGGGCAACTTCCTCTAATTGGACGCAGATTAGTTTCTCATTCAACCTTGTGCTTTCAGTCAACAAGATTCAAGTTTTGCCCCCATTTTAAGTTTTGCCTTCTACTCACAGCCACAGAACATGTCATCATTATATTTCTTTTATCAACAGACGTGTAATTCTTCACCTGATCTAAATTAGCAGTGGAGGGCAAGAGGGTCTGATCTTGCTTTATATTTTACTAGGGTAGCACCTCATAGATAGATGCATATCCAAAGAGAGGAAATTAAAAGATAAAAAGAATTGAAATAAGAGCCAAACAGAGGTGTGATGAACATATCAAAGTATGACCTATAATCTAGCTTTAATTGAAGCAGGGGCGGAATCGATTCAAGAAATTCTGGGTTGAACTCTGTTTTAAAGATAGAAAACATTTCAAGCAACCATATCTATCGCTTAATTGGTTCCTAACTTTGTGTCTCCTCCAGATGAGATACTTCAGTTGACTCTTTCAGTTCCTAACACAACTATTGCCTACCATGACACCAAACGACATGACAAAATGAGAAACAAAACAAACACTGAATTATTAATCCTTCAAATAAGATGCCAACTAACTTAAGATGCTGAGTAAAATAATCTAATAGAAGTTAGGGTATGTGCCAAAAGGATTCTAATTACCACCAGGAATGGAGGATACTGCCTATCTGTTTAACATGAGGACCAACTATAGCATGATCATCAGGGTTGGTAGCAGACAAAACTTGTACCTCTTCAAACATCGAGTTGTCTCTTAATCAAGTCTAAGTTCTCTTAAGTATCTCAATCTCTTCAAATCTAAGGCCTGAGCTCCAAGTTCAACTGCCTCATTCTTCGACTTCACGAAAGACATGCGAAGATTCTGGGCTTGTCTTCAACCTTTAGCCTGTCCGAGAGAACTTTCTGCAATGCCTCTAATATCACCCTGTCTGAACCAAAAGTACGAGTCTCTTATGTATGTTGAAGTTATTTGGAAATCCTCAAGCACTCTGCCTTCGAACAATTTATAGGAATTTTAAATCCACCTATCAAACAATCGATGGGAAATTATGCACTGGAACAAATATCAACACCGGAAGAATTTACATAAACAATTTAGCCATCTGTACATAGAGCCAAACATAACGAAATCAGGAGCAGACTCTGAGAATTAGTCAAATACAGTAGTCTAAATTATATCATCTTTAACTTCCAACTCCAATTGGCCTCGCCTGAGTGCATTTACAATCCCCTTCAAATCCAAACAGAAATCCAGTAAAGTAGGTTATAAACAATGACATACAGCAGCAACTTGAAACCAAACCACTGTCCCAGCATCCACATCAGTCCTAAAAATATAAACAATATTTTTGACGTGCCATAGAAAGGCAATTTTCTTCCTTTGCAAAGTACATCTAATACTATTGATAATTCGAAGCACCTTGAACAAATTTTCTGATAAACTCTCAAAAAATGATAATGTACATTATTGCATTGTCCTTTTGATAAGTATATACATCATTACTCCACCTCATGGTCTTGACACCCTAGTGATTCAGCCCCATCCCGGCATCAAATAGCAAAGCGTTTGCGCATAGGTCAATAGAAGTCAATACACATTAACAGCCTATGTTAACTCTTTCGCACTGAAGAAAAGTGTGTGAATATCGTAAATAAGAACCTGATAAAAGTACCTAAAATATAAAATAACATAAGGAAGACGAACACAGCAATCTAGATGAAGATCTCATCACTTCCCTGAGTTGGAAAGGTCTACCTAAGGAAGTCAAGCAACAAATAACAAATTAGTACCCTAAAAAGGGTAACATCAATAAGTCAAGGCTTTACAAACAGTTGTGTCCTGCAAATGAAGTAAACTCATCCTTTTGATGTGGCATTATCCACAAGGCATTAAGAGACTGTCAAAAAAGAGTTATACAAGCAAGGAATAATATGATTCTGAGGCTGACAGTTTTGCGTGCATGATCTTGACCTACATCTTCAAGTTCGAGCTCTGCTTGTAAAAGCATCCTTGACTAACAGCATTAAAAATAGGAACTTAACATTCTCCATGTCTCTGTATCAATAAAAATTACATTTTCAAGAAAAAAGAAACTAAACAAATAGTATATATATATAAGTCTAGAAACCTTAACCATAAACCAACTCATACATTTTAATAAGAAATTGGCCAAAACCCCAAGGCAATAAACCAGATACGGGGAAATACAAAAAATCCAGGTACTTAATCAAACTTGAATTGAAAACCAAACAACGCACATGAAGTCTGATCCAGGGACACTCAGTTAGCCTGTCAGCTCATTCAAATTAGCATCTCAGCATAGACAACGAGATGAACTCCAAACACCCAAAACTTGCTTCTTGGAATGTCAACGGACCCAAAATAACTCCTAGATGTCTCTGATCGTGATGACATTTGGTTTGAAGTTGATCTGGAAATTTTACTTTTAGTGACGAAAAATCTGAAGAACACCGTCGCAGAAAAGTTTCAGCCACGAAAAATCTGATGAACATCCGTCGCTAAAAACCTTTGGTGACGAAAAAGCTTCAAATTTCTGGCAAACAGCAGCTGGGTCTTTTGGGTTTTAGGTCCTTTTTTGAGCTTCAAATCGTCCTAAAATATAATGTAGGCCACCTGAGACCCCCAAACCTGGTCCAAATCATCATAATAACCATTCTAAACATGTCGGTTGCTTCAGATTGACCTGAAAAAAACAAAAAAGACATTAGGCAGAAATTTCGATTTTGACCAAAATAAGAACCCACTTAGCTATGTTGCTATTTTCTGGCATTTAATTCAACCAATGACCAAAAAAACTTCTGTAACACATCTGAAAGGTGCTGCAAACATCCTAGGGCTAGAAAAATGCGCAAAATTTTCTTTGGAACACAAAATCCTTAGTTCGATGACGCAAAATGGCACTTTTAGTTTAAAAGGGTCTATTATGGTGCCACAGTGTGTGTGTGTGTGTGTGTGTGTTTTGACAATAATTTCTATGTTGGTGATACAAGAATAAAAGAATTAGGTACATTACTGGCAAATGCTAATAGAAAACATAGTGCAACTTGAAAGCTCATTGATTTAATGAAAATGCATTTTCCCTTTTGAGTAAGTTTTGTGTGTGTGTGGGGCACTTTGTAATATAACATATGGGTTTCTCTACAAATTTAAAGTTCAACCGTGGATTCCTATGGCTTATAGCTTAGCTTAACTAGATATGATCCAAATGCATTTGCTCCTTCTTAGGCTTCTAATCTCTCTTATAGCTACTTAAATTTGGTAGATCCTTAAAATCCTTTATTTTTCTTTATTGCTCGCTTACTTTGTCATTCTTTCATAATGGGAGTTCAGTAAGTCTGCCCCTTAGTTTATTTTTCTTTCTTATGTTTTCTAGAATGGAGTTTTCTGAGTCACATGGATGTTTATTTAGTCCTTTTTTGTGGCGATTGGAATTGTCTTCCCAATGTTAAATTGAAGCCGAAACCAAAGCACCATCATGAAGGAGTTCTGCTGGAAGAATCTCCTGGAGCCTACAAACAAATGAAATATCAGAAAAATTTGCCTCGTAGTTTCTCTTTTTGATCAAGAGAAAATGGAGACATATTTGATTCAGTTATATATTCCTTATTTCCACATGAAACCTGAAAAGTGGTTGTTACCCGTTACCTTGGTAGCACCAAATTAGGATTTTCTGGTGTGACCATTATTTTTCTTCAGTTTTGTTAGAAAACATTTCAGGCAGCCATATCTATCACTTAATTCGTTCCTAACTTTGTGTCTCCTCCAGAAAGACAATACTTGGTTCCTAACACCACTACTGAACACCATAGCAGCAAATGATGCGATTAAAAGAGTAAGAAAACTGAATTACGAATTCTTCAAATAAGATCCAACTAACTTAAGATGCTAAGTACGTAAAATAATCTGATAAAAGTTCCAGATATGTGCCAAAAGGATTACAATTATCGGGTCAAGAAGATCGAGTTGGGCTTCCAGGGAATGGAGGATTCTGCTCTATCTGTTTAACATGAGGACCAACTTTTGCACGATCATCAGGATTGGTAGCAGACAAAACTTGTACCTCTTCAAGCACGAGTTGTTTCTTAATCAAGTCTATGTTCTCTTCAAGTACCTGAACCTCTCCAAATGGCAACTTCAAATCTAAGGCCTGAGCTCCAAGTTGAACTGCGTCCTTCTTCTTTAACTTCACAAAAGGCATGCAAAGATTCTGGATTTGTCTTAAACCCTTGGCCTGTCCGAGAGAACTACTCTGCAATGCCTCCAATATCACCCTGTCCGGAGCAAAAGTACGAGTCTCTATGTTGAAGTTATTCTGGAGTATCCTCAAGCACTCTGCTTTCCACTCATCAAATTGCTCCTTCACATATACCAGGCCTATTAGCTTCTTGCCTTGTACCAAAGATGTAACTGGAGCACCATTCTTATCAACTTTATCTAAATTTGACTTGTACTTTTCAAGCTTCTTCCTCATTACATCAATCAAGTCTTTCAAATACTTATTGGCACTCTGGAGGATTGGATCTGGAGCATCAGCTGCAGGCCAGCCTGCATTTACCACAAACCCACCCTTCTTCAAAAGCTCCCTCCACACATATTCAGCATAGTGTGGACAGATTGGAGCAACCATGCGCGTCTCTACATCCATAAAATGCCACAACAAATCTCGATTCATGTCCTCAGCACCACATGAAAGCTTGTACCAATCCCTGGCAGTTTGAAGACCATAAAAGCCAGTCGTAAGGGCATCTCGGAACATCCAAGCCTGGTAATTTTGCTCAGTCCTTTTCACAGCGATATTTATTTCATTCAAAAACACCCGGTCCGCAAAAGTAGAAGGAGAACCTGTTCTCCAAGAGTCTGCATTCAAAATTTCTTCCATCCATGCAATCTCTTTAGTGAGTTTTAAGATGGCAGTATTTGCAGTATCAAATACAAAATTTGCATCATCAACACCATCTCCAGAATCAGCCAAAGCGAATCGTGTTGCATCAGCAGAATATTCCTCAATAGCCTGGCGCAATGTCATAAAATTCCCTGTGGACTTGGCCATCTTCATACCATTGAGCATGAGGTGCCCATTACATCTAAACCCACGAGGCCAGTGCTTCTTGGGCATAATTGCCGTGTGGTTGTAAATGCAGAATGTTAAATGATTCTGGATGAGATCCTTTCCAGAAACTCGAAGATCAAATGGATACCAATATTCAAACTCCTGCTTCATCTTATTCAGAATTGATGATGATATGTCAGATGATTTTGGAAAAGGGCCATCACAAAAGATAAAATTCCCATACCTCATTGGTCATTTGTTCAGGTGTAACCCCAGATGTTCTGGAATCTCCATACATGTCTCCATTGTGTAATAGGTGAGCAATGGTGTAATAAGCCATGTAAATGGTTGAATCAGACAACTACTCCACCAAGTATTTTTCATCCCAGGGAATACGTGTTCCAAGCCCAAAAGAACGCGAACATGCCCATTGATTCAACCAACTCAATGTGTGTTCAAATCCATGCCGTGTCACGTCAGAATACAAGTTCATGCTGGATAAGCACTCCTCAGCCAATTTTTTCCATTCTTCTTTCACCATACGGGATGTACCATTGTTCTGTTTGAGCCACAACACATTCATCACCCGACCGTGACACTACAGGCTTCTCAGGTTCACTATACATGATTGCACTACCTGCCTCCATTAGTTTGCTCCTTATCCACGGTTTTGCCTCCTGCACTCTCCTTCCAGCGAATTCTCCCACGAGCAGTGTTGCTTCTGTAAACCCTTTCAAGTATGTCAACCTCTTGGCTTCTGCTAGTTTCTCTTTCTCATTCTGGCTTTTGATCTTGAGATCCCCACAGACCTTCTCCGCAGCCTTATCTCCAAATTCTGGAATATTGATGATTGGAATAATCTCAAACGGCATGACCCATTCATCTTTCACACCATATTTTTCCCTAAAAGCCGGTTTCGATTTTAAATCATGCAGGGCCATATAATCATCAGGAGCATCCCCAGGTACACTGGTCACAATCCCAGTACCTTTGTCTGTTATGATGGTCAACATAGGAAGGGCATAAATAATCTGATGGCGTGCAAGTGGTGACTTCAATGCAAGGCCAATCAAATCGTAACCAGTGAGCTCAATCAAGCAAGAAGTTTTCTCAGGTACCTTAGAGAACCCCTGATAGGCAAGATTAAGTGCTGCTCTCAGCGTTAGAATAAACACATCTGTTTCATTAACTTCAAAGGCTCCATACCTCCCATTGGGCAATACCCATGCATTTGTTTACCCATACATGGTCTCGGGTCTCAATGTTGCAGCAGCAAGGAACACTTTCCTCCCCTCCAACACTCCCAACTTAGAAGGAAAAGGTGCCACCACCTCCATTTTGATGATCGTGTATTCTTGGGGCTGAACTCCTTCACCAGTTGCCCTATCATGATCTGCACATGGCTGCCCATCCAATGGAGAGTAGATCGCGTAACGTTTCGCTTTCACAACCTTATCCATGTCTTTCAATTTCCTCATCTGCCACCCCACAAACTTATCAAAATATGGGTTTCTGTCTGTAGTAATAAAGGATCGGCTCCAGTCACATCCCAAGCCAAAAGCCTTGAGGTCTTCCATTGCCATTGGAGGGAAGAAGTTCAACCACTCAGATGCTTCGCAGAATTTGGTTATCTCATTGTCAGAGAGGCCAAGACTGCGCATGATTTCCCACTGGTATGCTTGTCCACTTGACTTTGATGTAGCCTTGGACTTCTTTCCCTTGAACTTATTATCTGTAGGTGCACCTGAATTTTCATCTTCAGCTTCCTGATGGTTCCCTTGCTCCTCTTTGTTGCTAGGAAAGACTGGTGGATGTCCAAACTGTTGGATCTCTTGTGCGATTTTATCGGCTGAGGCTTTGATGGGCATTCCAGTTCCGTGGAAACCAAAAGGCAAGAGGAGTTCGTCATTGGCACCTCTTAATCTATGATAACGTGCAGAAAACTCTAGCTTTGAGAGTGAGAATGCATGTCCAAGATGCAAAAAACCATTCATGTAAGGGAACGGGAAGTTCCCAAAGAACTTCTCCCCTGGCTCAGGAGGCTTTTCACGAGATTCGGCCCTGTAAACATCATGTTCTTCCCACAAATTTGAATCTTTTCTTCAATCTTTCTGAGTGTGTCTCTCCTTACGAAGCTCTTCGCATCTTCGGCTGCCATTTCAGTATTCCTACAGAAACTGCAAACAGTAATGATTTCTATTAGCAATGTATGTGTGTGTATATATATATACATTTAACCAAGTATCTGGTGTTTTAGCATGCTTATGCTTCTGGTCACTAAAGGTTTCAATATAGCATTCTTATGTTTCTCGTGTTTTTTCCATTTAACCAGAAAAATAAAAAAAGAAACAATATTTATCGATCTCAATATTTAATATTTTAACATTTAAAAATAATAATAATAATAAAAAGGAGCAAGAGGAAGGAAAGAAGGCAAGCAGGAAGCTTACATACCTTTTGCAAGAAAATTGGGGCGAAGTGGTAGCCTTTATTTTACGGTTCAACGAAAGACAAGGAGCAAAATTTGCGGTTTCTTCAACTCCAGCAGCCGTGCCGTGTTAAGCACGCAATTGATTCTTGCAAGAGCAAAACCCTAAATTGGACGTGATTTCAGGTTCTTATTCTTACCTACCTAAAAAGAAAAGGAATGTTATAACGAAGGTTTACTTACCCAAAAACGTGGAGCAAGGAGACTCTTGTATGTACGGCAACCCTCTTTTCCGCTACTTGTGGACTGTTGCACAGAAAGGCCGACAGAAGCAACGTTTAAGACCCAAAAGAGTAGTTGGCCGAACGGTAAAAGGTTTAAAATCCCATACAGGGAAGATTTGAGATGGGTTCGAATTGCTTTCGTCTCAGTCAACTGATTCCATAGAAGAAAAAAGTGAGATAGATCATTAGGGACTATGAGAAAGTAACCCACCTTATCCAGCTAGCAGGGGATAGGAGGGATCCCCATTTTTTTACCCTTATTTTTATGTAAAGGATCTAGCAGGTTGGGAAGAGCGGTGGCAGAGATCCGGTGAAGCGCTGGCGTTGCGGGAGGAGAGGACGGAGGGAGAGAGGGAGTTGCGGGAGGCAGAGAGACGTACGCGATAGGGTTTAGTTTTGTTTTTATTTTCTTAACTAATGAAAAATATTCCGACCAAAAAAAAATATAAATGAGAAAAATAAAAAATGATTCTCCTAAGAAAAGAAATAAAATACTCTTTTCGTCACTAGATTTTACGCGAAATTTCAAATTTGTCACTTAAAAACAAATTTGGCCAAATTGGTCACTCTATTATCAAAAGTTTACAATTTAAAGACTTGTGATTAGTTTATGTTAAGTTTGTTAGGTTAAATACCATTTTAGTCACTGGGTTTTTTATATAAAAAAATTAGCCAAAAGCAATGCAAAACTTTATTTTGAATTTTTTTTGTCAAATTCTTGTATAGTTATGGATTTAAATTTTTGTGAATGTGAGAGTATGATAATGGGGATTATGATTTGAGCTTTTTTGAAAGATCGATTTGCATTTTTGTGAAACTACTATATATGAACATGTTTTGTCATGACAGGATTCCTTTTTTAACCTTAATTTATGCTATACCAACCATAAATATTTAGCCTATTGCGGTGTTCGTGGGACATGTAGGGGTTGGTTCATTTTAGATATGTGGTTAGGTTTGGTTAGTTTTAGATATGCAGCACACGAAACCAATGTAATATCATGATTCTGATTGGTTTGATAAGGTTTCAAAAATTTAACGTGGCACGTAGAAAAAATAGTTGAGACTCACTCCAATTGAAATGTTAAATCCAATATGGAATAACATTTTTCTTATTTTTGGTTGTTTGAACGTGTGATGTTATTTTATTATTTTATTATTATTTTTGAATTAATGTACCTAAATTGTACGAAACCAATAAACAATATGAAATAAAATAATATTTTAATTTGACGTGGAATGTAAAACTCTATTATATGTCAAATTGTCACATAAGTCATCAAATTCAAATTTAATATGTGATATTTGACATCTCCCTTGGATCAAATTCAAATTTTTATATATTTCTGTACACCATGTAGTTGGTGCACCATCCAATATACATAGGACATGTGGAAATATTTTATTTTTATGTCTTATGTGTACTGGAAAATATTTCCACATGTTCCATGTGTATTGGATGGTACACCGCATGCGTTGTGTACCAGGAACATGGAAAAATTACTCTTTATTATAGATTCTTCTAAGATTTGATTACAATTTTGGTTTCTTTAGTTCAAAACTTTAGGATTTAGGGTTTATGTGTAATAATCTCATACCTATAACTATTGTAGAATAAATCATTAGTTTCATGCTTAATTTAAGGTGTAAATGTGGGATTTAAATTTGTTGTTTTTGTATTATTGTTGTTATTTTAAACTTTGCGGAATCGATAGTGCAATGCATTGAGTATCATAAAACCCAAATGCCTCAAGTGATATAAAATGTTATTGCAATGCACTAAAAGAGAGTGAAAAATCCCCACAAATTTAGAAAATGGCCCCATCACGTGGAATATTTTGGTGATATGTTAAATTTGGAGCGTAGGATTGATAGGCAAGATGCAGATTAAGTCTCCATGCTTGAGTTATTTGTAGTGGCTGAGCACTTTTTTTTTTTTTTTTTGTGTGGTCAAAAGTGGCTGAGTACTTGGGCCGTGACAAAACTAACACTGAGTACAAAAATAGGATGTGGAGGAATTGGTTTGGGTTGAGTTGAAGTTAAATAAGGATTTGACCAAAATAAAAAATCAGATAAGGATTACTTTGAAGCCCCTAAGTTGTTTAAATGTAGACACCTAATAACCTTCAAAACTTTGTAAAATGAGTCTTCAAAAATAGTATGTCAATCACTTTGCACCCGTATGGCCAAGATCAAACTACAATTTGTTGTATATCCTTCAAAACATTGCAAAGTAGACACTTTGCTTCTTCATTAGTGTCAAACAAAGAGTAGAGGTGTTAAATGAGTCGAGCCAAATCGAATTTGGCACAAGTTTGATTTATTTAAAATTGATCCAATCCAGTCCAATATGAACCTAATATGTCAAATTGGATTCGAATCAAGTCCATTTATAGGTTTTTAATTTTTTTTTCTATTATAGATGTTTCTTTTCTTTATTTTAGAGAAGCTCTTTACTCTTTCTGCAATATTAAATGCAATTTCTCATATTCGAACTAATTTAAATCATTATTAGCTAGTTAATAATATCTCTTTCAAAAATTGCTAAAACTGCCCAAAGCTGAACGCGGAGCAACACACCTAAACGGCGTCGTCTTAGGTTTCCCTGAAATACGTCGTTCCGGGAATAAACGACAGAACCATGCACATGGTATCATCTGTCGTTACCACGCACGAAATCGCTTCTCCCAAGTGTCTATTTCTCCCCTCTCTCTCTGTGTTGGTGAAGGAAAGCAAAGAACAGCAGCGATTTTTATTTTGTGTAGAAAAGAAAGAGGATGGTTCTGTCGCAGAAGCTTCACGAGGCCTTCAAAGGGACCGTAGAGAAAATCACAGGGCCTCGTACGGTCTCAGCCTTCAAAGAAAAGGGTGTTCTCAGCGTCACCGAGTTCGTCACTGCGGGTGATAACCTCGTCTCCAAGTGCCCCACCTGGTCTTGGTATTTTCTTTCCCTTTGTTTCTATTTATTGTAAAAATTCGATATTTTATTTTTACTCGATTGTAATTTGTTATCTTTATGTTCGGATTGTTTATGGTTTTCATTTTTGACTAATGACTATTATGAATTTGTTGAAAAAATAAAGTTCGGGAAGTGAAGCGAGGGTTTTAAGAGTTTGCCACTGATTTTTTCAATCAACTTGGCTGAATTGTAGGGTTAAATAAAAGAAAAACCCATTTATCAATTGGGTTTATGGGTTTTTGTTTTAAAACAAATTCAGTAAAAGTACAGGAAGATGAAATTTAAAAAGGAAAAGGGATGTAAATTTATTTGAAAATAGCTGAAAGAAAGTAGAGACAAGAACAACTTTGTTTGATTAAGTATTCTGATCATTTGAATTTAGAGAAAGCAACCTGTTTTAGAGTTTTCAAATATGCTGGTTGAATAGTTATTACATATTTAGATTGTAGAGTCTTATTAGTGATGGCTACAATTCTTAATCTCTTTGGATTTTATTTCTTTTGTATATTCTCATCACTTTATTTCTTTTGAGGTGATATCTTACTCTTTGGTTGGTATTTTCCTTTCGATTCATATCATGTTAGGGAATCAGGTGAGCCAAGCAAGAGGAAGCCATACTTACCACTAGAAAAGCAGTATTTGATTACTAGAAATGGTATGATGACATCACACTATTCTATTTCTTTGCAATCCTTTTTGTTTTTTCCCACTTCCTGCGACAAATTTTCATCTTGTTATTAATAGCTACTGGGGGCTATAATATTCAGGCATAATAATATTGCTAGTGCTCAATGTTTTGTATCATTTCCCATTTTAATCATTGATTTATGCCACCTTTATAGTGATCCTTTTCATGGTTTCTGTAAATGAAAGAAAACCAAGCAAAGAGATTTTTTTGTCTTATACTCTGTTTTTGGCCTCCAAAAAGTTAAAAAGTTTGCTCAAGCAATCCAATTGGTTGGAGTTAATCCTCATTGAATCAAGAACCATTTGAGCTAACTGCCCAGTATTGTGTGTGTGTGTGTGGGTTTCTCTCTCTCAAGTATAAACTTCAAGAAAACTGCTGCCCTTGCTTATTGCTGCCCTGTACCTTTAATTACATTGGGTGATCTGTTTACTTCTTATTCAGTCCCTTGCTTACGGAGGGCTGCATCTATTGAAGAGGAGTATGAAGCTGCTGGTATGGAAGTTCTTCTTGATAATGAGGATAATGATGGCTGGTTGGCAACCCATGGGAAGCCAAAGGGTAAGTTACTTTGGTTAAAGTACACAAATATTTTCGTAGAACCATTGACTCAGACTATCTCTTATCTTTAAAAGATAGAAGTTGCGAGGAGGAAAACTTACCCTCCATTGAAAGTTTAGAAATCAGCAAGAATAAGGCTGTGAAGTTGGTCCCTTCACATGTTGGAGGGGGAAGATGAAGACGATATTCCTGACATGGCTGACTATGAAGAAGCTGACAACATTGAAATAGATCCTGTAAGTGTTTAATTGGTGTGCAGTGATAGTTCTTGTCTCTTTAAAACTTCTTGGCTTTGTGTGGGGTCTACTCGTTGATAAGTTTCATGTTGTAGCCTGTGCAATACGCATGATATAGTTTATTTATTTTTCTTTTGATTAGTAGCAACGTTCAGGGGAGGGAAATTTGACCTCCTCTTTAAACGAGAGGTGTGACTACCAATTGGGTTATGCCCTAGTCTTAATACTTTCTTAAAATTACTTAATTTTATGATAAAAATAGTTTGTATGCAATTTTAATGAGTGCAAACAAAATAAGAGATGGAGGAGGGTAAGAGTCTCTTGTTTGGGTAGGAGTGAGGGGGATAGTTATAGAGAAGGATTTGATATTTCATTGAAACTTTGTTTATATATTATCTAATCTAGATCTTGAGCAACCTTCTTCCCTAGTCTCTTGCACAGGATGTTAATTTTTGCTTTCAACCATGAAAATGATGTTAATATATCGTAGAGAGCTAAGAATTTTTGGGTTTGTCTTAACTTGCAGGGAACTTATATTATTGCTCATGAACCTGATGATGACAATATTTTACGAACACGAACCTATGATGTCAGCATTACGTAAGATTCGTTTTCTTTTTAACTGTTGACCAGGTCCAATATTTTCCCCATGTGGAACTTAGAAGCATGTTGCCTTTTGGAGAAATGGTTGCTTTTTATTTCAAACTTTTTGGTAATACAGTGTTGCTTTCTGGATAGCTCAATTATAAGGCAATTGAAGTTCACTTCAATTTGTTGGTCTGTGTAGCTAATTCTATGTTGGCATCAATAGCTTAATTGATTTTACTCACTTTCAGGTATGATAAATATTACCAAACTCCTCGAAGTGTGGCTTACTGGGTATGATGAGGTTTGTTTCAGTAACTAGCTGTTTTCTTTTCCAAAATTTTGTTATTATCAAGAATTGCTGTCATTTGGTATTCAACCTGAGTGAGTTGAAGTCTACATGTTAAGATCGTTCTCTAGCTCAACAGAGTCAAGCTGGAGCCTGAATTTTGAGTTTTCTTTCAAAACGAGTAAAGTTCTTTTACTTTCCTTTTTCTTCTTTTTCTTAAAAAAAAAAAAAAGATATACAAAATATTTATCTAAAATAAAGCCAAAATTACAAGAGCAACAAGCAGTCCACCATATATGAAAGAACGTTAACATGCAACTAACATTAAGTAACAGCTAAAGGAACACAATCGTCTGGAACGACAGCCAGAAAATTCACTGGAAACAGCAACATTGGTTTCAATTGGTTCCTAGCTTGACTTATGGAGCCGAATACTCTAATAAAATAGACTCAGAACCATTTGGCTTTTCTCTTTTTGTCATTTATATTCTTTGGTAACTTGTATTTTTCTATGATCTTGTGCCTGAAAAATTTTAAAATTTATTTGAGTGCATGTGCTATACAGCTGATAGATATTGCAAAAGTAGTTGTTGGAAACCAAGTTCTTCCAGCTGAGATACTAATAAAATAAGTTGACAGCTAAGTGGAGGGTCCCTGGATCAACTTCAAGCTTGAGTAGTAACGAAAGCATACTAGCCAGCTGAGCCCCAATTAAGTCCTTGGCTCAGTTTGGCATGTATTCGTTTTTCACTTGCTACTCTAGAGTGTGCGTGTATTGTTTTTAAAGATAGGTAATATACATATATATGTCGTGCAAGAAACTTACTCCTCCCCGTATTTCTTTGGCTTGGTGCTCAATACTGTTAGGGTTGGTACCTGTAAGTACACTTGCAATTAAATAATTAAAGATCCAGTTCATCTTAACAAAATAAAGATGAAAAGTAAACAATCAATTTTAGAAAAGATGTTTCTGCTATTGTACCTACAATAAAAAATAAAAATACTGTCAATAAAACCAGTGTTTTGTTTCAGTTCCAGCCTGCCTGTGTTAAGGTACCTGACTTTTTATATTTCCTCGATCCTGGTTATGCCTTGGTCTCTGGCTAATTGGTTATTAGAATGTATTAGTTGGTTTATGGTTACATGTTTCTAGACCTATTAAAATTTTATATTTGTGTTGGTATCTCAGTTTGTCTAATTTCGTTTTCTCTAAAATGTAACTTTTTGCTGATATAAAGACTTCAAAGACTAATTGAACTCCATTTCTAATGCTGTTAGTCAAGGATGCTTTTACAAGCAGAGCTCGTACTTGAAGATGTCAGTCAAGATCATGCACGCAAAACTGTGAGTTGATGCCTCAGAATCATATTATTCCTTGCTTGTATAACTGTTTTGACAGTCTCGTGTGAAACTATGCCTTATGGATAATGCCACATAAAGAGGATGTGTTTACTTCATTTTACAGGACACAATTGTTTATAAAGTGTTTGACTTATTGATGTTACCCTTTTTAGGCTACGAGTTTGTTGTTTATTACTTAACTTCTCTAGGTAGAACTTTCCAACTCAGGGAATTGATGAAGATATTATCTAGATTCTTGTGTTCTTCTTCCTTGTTTTATTTTTTCAGTTTAGGTACTTTTATCAAGTTCTTATTTACTCGATATGCACTCACTTTCTTCCATGGGATAGAGTTAAACATTAGCTGTTAATTGTGATAATTTTGTTCTGTCTTCTATGCAGTAAGCTGGTTATTTTTTGCTTTGGTGGTTAAATTGTTGCTTTGACATTCAATCATTTGGATACAGGTAACAATTGAGGACCATCCCCACATGCCTGGAAAGCATGCATCTGTCCATCCATGCCGACATGGAGCTGTGATGAAAAAGATTATTGATGTACTTATGTCACGTGGAGTGGAACCAGAAGTTGATAAGTAATTTCCTGTCTTGACTCACCCATTTGTATGCCTTTACACACACACAGGCTAATTCTTTGACACTTAATGATTTTATTAGTTATTCTTTGTTTTTAGTATTTTTTTTCCTATTGCTATTTGAAAAGTTAACACCACCAAGGCGAGGTCATAAGCACTGAGGTGCCCCCCCTATGGGTCGTAAAAGAATTGTTGATCTATAAAACGTATCGAGTAGATAATTGCCAATTAATAACACCAATCAAGTAATCGAGTCACATATAAAAGCTATATAATTTAGTTAAGAGTCAAAATAGGTTTGTTCTGAAAATAAGGTTTTCTCAGAATGGTTGTATTGAGCATGCGGGATAATATCGATAAAAACATCTCATACTCTTCCATCATCAATTTGTCAGATATGGATCCTACAATAACATTATTGTCATGATTTACTAGACCAGTACCTTGAACTGTCAATGCAACCACTTTTTTATTGTTGTAAGTTTTTGTTTTGTAGGTACCTTTTCTTATTCTTGAAATTTGTTGCCTCTGTAATTCCAACTATTGAATATGACTATACGATGGACTTTGATCTTGGCAGCTCCAGCAGTTAGCAACTTAAGCAAGGTAATTCTAGAGTAAGAAAGGGATTTTATTGTTCTTCACATAACCAAGCATTCAAACTGTCTACTTTCAAACTGTTCTTCCATTGAACTGTTTAGCATTCAACTCTTTTATTCTTGCAAGTCAGAAGACCTTGGAACCAAAGGTTCTGCTATCTTCCCATCATATTGTGGGACAGAGTCTCTTCCGCAGGAAGTCATGACTCTAGACCACTTTATTCAGTTTTGTAGATTTGTTGTGTTTTAAAAGTTCATGAAACAAATCTATTCAGAGGTGTTTCAAATTTACCGTAGGAATGTACTTGCCAAAGGGAAAAAAAGATTCCTTCTCTATGGCATGTCCAAAATTTTATTTCATGTTTCTAAGACTGATTTAGATGCTGGACAGTGGTTTGTTTACCAACTGGGCTTTGTATGGGATGCCTTTTTCCCCCTCCAATAAGCAAAGTTGTTGCTGCATGTCATTGTTTATAACCTTACTTTACTGGATTTCTGTTTGTATTTTCAGGGGATTGTAAATGTACTCGGACGATGTGTATCCTCAAAATCTGCTCCCAATTGCATTATGTTTGACTGCTTGTACAGATGGCTAAATTGTTTATGTTAAATTCTCTCCGGTGTTGGTATGTGTTCCAGTGCATAATCTCCCATCTATTGTTTGATAGGGTGATGTTCATCCCAAGTTAATTATGTAACTCTGCACATAACTTCTCCAACTCATATTATGCAAAAACAGTTTATAATATTCAGTCTTCCTACTGCGATTGTGATCGTGCTTTGTTTTGGTGGTAATGGAATAGTAACCCTAACATTAGGAGATTTTCGGATCAACGATTTGCTTGCTTCTGGTTCACTCGACATGTTATGTCCTCAATCAACTTACTAGCTCAATTACCCTTTCTAGACATGGAAGGAAAAAAAAAAAAACCTAAACCAAAGGTGTGCTACTTTTGTTCAGACCGTTTTTTAACTTTGGTTCTTATGTTTTCAATTGTTGACCGTGCGCTCCTGTTCTTCTGAAGTTTGTCAATTATGAATTAGAAACTCCCTTCAAAATGGCAGATAGAATGAGCATGTGCTCTTGTACTTTACGTCCTTGTAGATTCTTTTACCGTCCAATTGCATTTTTGGTTTTTGTAGTTTGGAACTCTAGGATTTAGGGTTTATGCCACGAGGAAATGTATCAGAAATCACATGAACCAAAGAATTGTCCGAATAATCCAGGGGTGCCCAGGTTCAAAACAGATAATGTTTAGCCAATTTGCATACGATCCAATGTAGAATTATGAATTATGGATTTCGCAATCCAATTCAATCTGATCAAAGGTCGACTAGGCTTATTAAGCTTTTTTCTCCTCTTTTTGGGGAAGAACATAAATTAGAACAAACAAAATCCCTTCGGAACAAATAAAAAAAGAAACAAGGATAAAGAACGCCCACAGGTCTACAAATGCCAACCATGAAGGCTTGAACCAAACGTCCAAATAAGAATAAGAAAATTTGCAGATAAACTACTAAGAAGAAATGATCAAAACTGAGATCTTCGCATTTATAAATAAATGAATAATCCATCTGAAGAACATTTACATCTCTAAAGAAATGTTGTGCACCAAACATCTTGAAAAGATCTACCTAAACATCTAGTAAAATCTGTACAGCTGAAAGTTCAGTTACAGGTTCATCTAAGTTCGGCTGAAACAAAACCCTCGGACAGAAAGACACTGACTACAAGTGCAAATCAGAGAACCCCATTTTTTGACTTAACGAACATAAAATCTTATTCTTTTTACGATCATGCAGGCTGCATCGCCACCGGGAATACAATCTCAATGGGTCATTTGGATAAATCTGAAAACGATAAATTGAAAGATTCCAGTGCTCCAAGCAGTTAAAAGGGGCAAAAGATTATTCTGCACTAGAAAATTGAGTTAAATTGACAACCTAGAAGCAGAACCTGCAAAACTAAGGTAATTTGCACTGTTTGATGAGGGAAGGAGAGCTGCTCCTAAACAAAGGCTTCTCTACAGTTTCACTAATTTAACAATTACATGGGAATCTGCAGGAATTCATAATTCAAGTCTGGGATCATATGCACTGGAGCACATGCATGATGCAGGTCTCATTAACGTTTCATCCATCTCCTTTTAGATGTATACAGATTTTACATCATTAGGTCCAAAACTCATGGAACACCGTGGACACTTCCTCTGTCGACTTTCAATTACTTTTTGCACACAAGGGTTGCAGAACAAGTGATAGCATTTTGTAATGACAACCTGGCATTAAGATAAAGAAAAGAAACTAAGTGCTATGCCAGAAACGCCAAAATAATGATGACCACAATGATGATTATAACAATGACAATGATAGTAAGCATGAAATTTCTGACTAACTGGTCTCTAAACAGATATTAAATAGCAAAATATTTTAAAACCACAAATAGATACTAATGTGTTACCTTTCCTCATAGAAGTTATCTCAGTTTAAAATTAAATCCACAAATTTTGTGATGCTTCATGTATCATTTAATGCCCTAATTCATTACAAAAGTGCTGTGGGATGTTATAAATTTCACAGGAAGTCATACCCACCTTCACATTTTCCATGTTGGTCCACATATTTACTTGACTAGGATCCAATATTTGGACATTTTCACCTCCAAAAAGCTAAGAAATGTGGAACGGGAATTAAATAAATATAAGTTGAGTTAACAGATACCTGTTTTGTCCTGTCAAGGCAGACATCACACTTCAGTATCTCCCGGTATTCTCCAAGTTCCTGTTGAAGTTTTTCAACAATTGATGAACCCTCTGTCTGCGCTCGAAACCGTGAAGCCTTTCTTTTTAAGATTTCCAATTCCTCCTCTATTCTTTTCTTTTCAAACCTAACAAACAACAAAATATGAGGTCACACAACCATTATAAAAGATTGGAAGGAAGCGGAGCAGAACGTCCACTATACCTTTCCCTCTCTAGTTCTATCTGTAGCTCTGACAGACCCATTCGACTTCTGTCAACTTTAGATTGTGATTCCTCTAAAGCCTCCCGTGCCTGCTGAGATGACTTTCTGACATCTGACAATCTCTTTTGAGTATTTTCCAATGCAATTGCTCTTTGAAACTTATCTTCTGCTAGTTTCTGAATCTGATCTCTACATATTTTCAACTGTAAAGAAAGTATCAAACAATCAGTTCAGCTCAACTCCTATGAATTTATTTCAAGTTTTACAGGAGGTTTAGAAATACCTGATCTTCAATTCGAGCAGCTTTCATGTTATAGAAATGAAGAGATGCATTGCCTTGTTGAATCTCCCTCTCCATTTTCCGTTTATCCATGAGTACAGCCTTCGGAAGCTGTTTAGCCCTCACACCCTCTAAAACAAGCTGAAAGAAAAGAGCCGCAAATTGAAGCTTAATATTAGAACGTGTATATAATAATCCAACAATTTAGCCTACCACATGTGGACTGATGCATGCATAGATCTGGCAAAGGAAAAAATACTACTAACCTTCTGTTCCATGCATTACTGGCATTTTCAAAGGTTGACAATTATATTTCAAATATAACTTCATCCAAACAAACAGTTTGGATGAGGTAGATAAATAAACAAAATGATAGTTTGGTAGGTGTTGACATCACAAAAAGAAAAATATCCAATGAAAAGAACACCTTTAGAAACCAGATTCAGACCGACTGTTAACCAGGAACTAATTGCCCTGATGATCACGGTTGTTCAAACCAGCCAAATAAAATAATGTGTCTTTACCTTAAAAAGAATTTGTTGATTTCTGATTGCATGGGTTTAAACCTGAGCCCTATTTATTAAATATAAAGTCATAATCAATAAGTCAATACCACATTTGTCGCATTTAACAATTTTATATTTATCTCACGTCCCAGCCAACAACAATGAGAAACTAAAAGATTTACTCCTAAGAAACTAAAAAAACAAATAAAACCAAAGGAATCAATGAAAGATTATATTAATAAAGTCCTTTTTTTTCTGAGAAGGATGCATGCTTACATTATTCTTAAAAACCATAATCAATATAAAGTAACCAATTTAAAGAAAATGTTCAAGCCTTCCTAATAAGACTCAAAATAAATTTTTTTTTTAATAAAAGTAACTAACTTTTACAACAACAAAAAGTTATTTGTTAAATATTAATAATTTTATCCTATCATATAATTTGACATTTAAAGTACAATAAATACATAGTTAACGTCATCAAAGTTCAACCATGCTAGAAACTTTATGCATAGTTATTAATTTTGTATGCTGTAATTGCCTGTGTTTTTTTTTTCCTTTCTCTACTACAGGATACAAGATCTACACCACCTCAAACCTTCTCATACAAGGAAATGCTGAGTTAATCACCTTAATGTTATAGTCATCTCTCTCAGTAATTTGCTGCAGTAGATGTTGGTTTTGAGTTTGCATATCATCATATGCTTGTCCAATTGTCTGAAGAAAATCAAACTAAAATGTCAGAACTATCCAATGACAAATGAAAGATCTCGTCCACATATAAAGAAGAGAACTAACCTCAATTTCGGATAAGTATGCCTCATTTTCTTCATTTTTGGACTTCAGAGCATCAGAAAGTCTCAAAATATCCCTGAAATATCGAGAAGGAAAAAAACGCAATAATCATGTCAATTGAGAACTAGGAACCGCCTAAGCAAAAATAGTCTACCAGTTACCATAAAGAACCATAGATAAGTTATAATTCCACCTGCATTTTGCTTAGAGTTTTACATTGTAACAAGCAGGTTTTAAGCCCAGATAAAGGCAGAGTGTCGCACAAGGCTGCAGCAGCATAAATTGTCAATTCCATGATTTAGTAGCCACAACCAATCATTTTTTGAGATGAAGGCTTAATTGATTATGCAAAATTATTCTGATACTTTAAATATAGTATGGAGGTTCAAAGTAAACCCCTGTAGTAGTTAAATAATAATATTTTCTCCTTATTTTACCTCACTGAGACTCGATACAAATAATAAATAAATAAATTGAATGTGAACTGTCTTGGGTTTCTCTGGGGTTCTTTGGCCTGCATGTGTTTTTGTTTATGCTTCTTGATTAGAAAGTAATCCGTTTTTCCAATGTATTTGTATTGTTGAGACATCTTTAGCTGGAACATTGGTTCAACGTGTTTCTACTCATTTTTACTAATTATGTTTCCTATCATACAAAATAACTAAATAAATAACAGTTTGACCACATCAGAAAAGTATACCTTTTGGAATCTTCGAATTTCTGTCTCAAGTCAGCAATCTCAGCTTCTGCAGCAGTGAGCCTTTGTTGAGAAATGGCCTCAGCTTCATTTGCTGTCTTAACTCGTAATTCCAAGGTGTGTTCATCAAGAGAGGACTTCAAACTTTCAACACGAGCCCATGCCTTGCATTCCAAATCTCTAGCTTCCAAGACATCCCTGCAAATAGATAAACTCCACACATCAAACAGATGTTACCTTTGCACAACCAAACCAACACATGACAAGCAAATCGGCTGAATTGGTAAAATCACATTAACTATTACAATTAAGTTATGACATTGTTCAACTGAAGCCAGCATCATGTAACTGGAAATAAACGAACATGAGACCTTAAAGATTCAGTTGTGAATAATTATGGGAAACCCAACTGCATTGATTTAGTTAATAGAAAGAAACAATTTAATATCAAAAAATGCAAGACAATTTTAAAATTTCTTTTGATAAGTCCTGGATAGATGCTATTCAAAAAGTGCCATTCTTTGCAAAGTACTCAAATGAAAGCTGCACATAACTAAACCACCAAACACTTGTAAAGGTACCTTACCTTGGATCAGTCAACTCATGTCTATACATTTCCAAAATCAGCTTTAACTCTGATTCACTCTCCTTTAAATCTTGAACCTACATTAAATAATGGGGGAAAGAAAAAGATGATGAAGCTAAACAAATCATATCTAATATTACACAAGAAAAAGTTGATGAGGCCATTTTATAACCCAAGAGCCACTGATATCTAATATTATATAAATATGCATGTAAGCGCATACCAAGTGAAACTTTCAGCAGATCCAACTATCAAATGGAATGTAACAAATCCACAAAACATACCCACCAACATAAGAAATCTACTATGCATGTCGAAAACAAGATAGGGACATAACCAACACTACTGCTCAAAGATTACTCTTTTTCTTTTTATCCCAAAAATGCAGGCTACTTAAAAGTGGTACTTATTCACGAATAAACTTGACAAAAAGCCTCAGTCAAATAAGACAAGCTCACTCATTCAACACTTCCACCCGGCATGCAACATAAATTCAGTCACAGTAGGAAGAGACACATACCACAGCATTCAACTTTTGTATCTCAGCAACTTGATCTGTGGATCTGGCAGATAAAGTCTCGCACTCTTTCACCTGTTTGGAAAGGAAACAGTTTTAGCTTTTTCAATGCAACCAAGAATTTCACTGAATAACATAAATACCCACCTTCCTATCAAGAATGCTGGAAAGAGACTGCACATCAGCCTGTAAAGAATGAAAATCAGAAGCAGCCTCTTTGTATTTACGTAATTGACCTTGCATGGTACCCATTTCCTCAGGAAATGAAGAAACCAAGGCTTTAAATTCTTCAATGATTTCTTTTCTTCCTGAAATAGTGAAACAATTTCAGGGTGTGTACAGCGAAAAAATGCAGCAAGAATTCCAGAGTTAAAAGAAAGCATCAGATTTTCTCTAACCTGGTTCTCTTGATGCCTCTTCCAGCTTCGCTTCAATCATTTTTCTTTCCTCAATCTGTTTCTGTATTTCTATACCCAGATCAGAAATTCTAGAATCAACAACTGCAGAAGATCTTCGAAAAACATCAGCAATGTCATTCTTCACATTCAGTTCCCTCTCCCTCCACAAAAGATTATCCTTCTCAACCTAATGATTTCAAGGAACAAGAAACTATCAGCATAATGACACTACAGTTTCAACAAAATTACCGATAGAGGCATAAATGAAACTACCGACCAGTTACAACCTGTAGTTTCTCAAATAAGGCCTGGCACTCAAAAACTTCTGACTTTGACTTTTCTATTTGATCTCTCACCAACTGATAGGCTTGGGAAGAGGAAATACACTTCACATTCTTAAGCATGTTCTGCAAAAAAATAAATAAATAAAATACTCCCAATTTCACTTACATGACTAAATAAGAACTCAAAAATGCAAGAAGTGAAGAGTAAAGTTGAACTCGCATTTACATAGAAAAAGCCCATAGTAGCACAGTAAAATAACCTGCAAACTAGATAACTGCTGTAATATTTTTATCCTTTCTTCATGAAGGCCTTTTATGTCCATTAGACGACTCGAAGCTTGGTCCTGCAGAGCTCAAATAAATTAACATGATTACCCCTTTCAAAATCAGCTTTCAGAAGTGAATCAAGGAGATAAAAGGCAGCGCAATACCATTAGCTCCTTGAGGGTAGACTCCATATCTTGCAGATCTTTTTGCTTATCTCTAACCCTATCAACATGCTTGTTCCCAAAATTTAGGACTGGGAAAACTGCCCCTTTTGCAGCATCACTCTCTGCCTTAAGAGTTGCTAGTTGACAATTACTATCTGCTAATTCACCAACTGCAGCTTCCAACTCCCCTTCAAAATACAACCAAACCATAACAGACTTTAAGAACATTCAGTGACTTATCAAACCATGAGAATCACAACCAACCGAAATTAAATTCTTCCTCCTTTTTGAAGGACAGGTGATTAAACAACTTATATATATATATATATATAACATAACATTAAGAAAAAATGAAAAGAAAAAAGTGCAATGGACGGAGAACTCTCATCATAAGAATAACAACAATTCAACAAGCTCATATATATATATATACACACACACACACACACACACACACACAGAGAGTCCCATTATAGGTGGTACATTAGACTCTCCCATCATGGAGAGACAAAGACTTGTTGTAGAGAGACAAACCGTCCACGACGGAGAACATTAAAAACCCAAAAATCAAAACCTAACTATTACCTTCCCCCACCCCACCCCACTCCCCAAAAAAAATAATAAATAAATACAACAAAGAAACTAAAGGGGATGTTACCAAAATGTTTTGAAAAGAAAACCAACAAGGATTCTAACAATATTTTACCTTTTAAACGTCTAAGTTCAGCTTTATTCTTTGCATCCATGTCGCGGTGGCTCTGCAGTTCCCTTGCCAGCAATTTATGCTTCACAAACATATCGCTAAATGCCAATCTCAAGTTCTTAACTTCATTTTTAAAGTCACTTGATGTCTTCTGCCTACTTGTGCCTATGAAAAGGAGCAGCACACACAAAATCTGAGGGATAATTTTGAAAGGAAATGTTTCACAACATATGATACGTGAAATACATCTAATCTCCTAAACTCTCACCTTCTTCTGGAAGCTCTTTCAACAGTGCATCATGCAATGCATCCTTCACATGCCACTGGTTGTCAATTGCAGCTATGACATTACCTATAATATTCTTCGTCTTTTCAAAGGTAGTTCCTCTACCTTCTTCCATCTGATTAGAAATGTTATATGTACATGAACTTTCAGTTGCACCTGCTTGTGCAAGGCGGTTAAGAAAAGCATCCTGCAACGCAGATGGAGCCCCATCTGATAAACAATACAAGGCAACCTTAGCAGCAAGTATATTTGAACACCCATAGTACTGATGCTTCTTACAAGTATGCAAAGTATGAATCCAGACCCCCATAAATTTTTCAAGCTCTGTGAATCATATGATTCACAACATATATATGAAAAGAAGAAACAGCATTGTAAAGAACTAAGAAATCAGAATTGGAGCAGGGGACTGTGAGCAAATAATAATAGTACTACTTTGAAAATTAAATAAAACTCTGTGTGTAAAAATCATCTCAACTTGAGGCACTCATTAATGCCTAAAGGCTTCAAAAGAATTCTTTTAGATTACCATAGATGTACCGCCCCTAAAAACATAACAAAATGTAATTGGATAGCAGGATGAATATCATGTCTAATAAGAAATAACACTATACAGTATTGAATGACTCAATCAGCATTAATTAAAAATGAAGTCCCCCTATGCAACATTCATGAAAAAACCTCCCATTACTTAGCCAACTCAGTAATTTTACAGCAACTAGCAAGTTTAGTATAAAATATATGTATATATATACGCGCACATAAGAACACACACACAGACTTCATGAAGTTAGACCCAGAATTAACTAAGCTTTTTCATCGTAACTAGCGCCACTGCATAGAACAAGCATGATCCTCACCATCCATGATTGACTTGTCTTTAACATCTTGCTGACAGCTCGACTCTCTTGAACGGATGGAACATGATTCCAAGTCATTAACCACCTATTGTCAAAACATATAGTCAATTTCCCGTCAAGCAATATATAGTACCATATGCATAAGCAAAGGAGAGAAAGTCATAACAGACAAGAGGGTTCCTACCTCTTCCCAAGACTTATTGACCACTGATAATGTGGTATCATATGGCTTTTGTTTGTCCTTCATTTGAGAAAATTTATTCTCAAGACCAGAGTACTCAACCTTCTGAGTCTCTAACTTCTGTAATAGCTTTTGATTTTGATATTGAAGGACAGCAATGTCAAGCTACACGTCAAAAAGGACAACATAAGTTAAAAAACAAGAAGATTACATATATCTAAAGAAAATCACCTATGTGTTTCATTTGACTTTCAAATGAATGCCTTCAATTTAAATTATCTCTTTATGTCTTCAATGAACATCCAAATAAGTACTACATAACATCTCATTTATATTCTCTCTTCTTCTCCTACCCTATCAAATTTTATAGCCCAACCACCTTAACTAAGAAGTGATATTTGACTAAAAAAAAAGGAGTGTGTGGGCCTGTAAAGTTAATATATCTAAGGAGCGCACGCATAATCCTTAAGATGTAAAGTATCATGTTTGTATTGTGTCAAATACTGGTTAACTCTACCTAGCCTGTGTTAGATGACTTTGTATCAAGCAGACCTATTAAATAATCATATTGTTTTCAAGTCAACACACATTTGTGTGAACCATTAAACTCAACTAGGATACTTTATCTCTTAGCATAAACTCATTTACCACACACCTTTAAGCAACTCAGATATTAGAGAAACCAAGAGAAAGGCATGTATCTCTAAGAGGATTCATACAATACCAGAGAAGAAATGAAAAGGAAAATGTTCACATACAAGTTAAACTTGTCTTTCATTCAGAGTATTGTTCTCTGTGTTTAACACTGGCCCAATTTATCTATTATTCATGTTAGCAGGCCACATTAATTTTGTTGTTGGGTTCAAACCATATCATCTAACAATTGCCATTGGGTAAAATCATCACAAACTTTTGGGTCCATAAAATCATTACAAATAGATGGGGGCAAAACCAGAGACTGAAAATTTGCGCATCACAATAAAGTGGTAATTTAATTGATGAAGTAGTAAAATTCCTCAAACTAAAAGCAACATAAATCCTTCAACAATGACTATAGGGCTGAATTATTCAAATTTTTGGCAAACTAAATCAGCAAAATAATAAAAACCAATACACCCAATACGAATAATCCAAAATTCAAACCCAAGCACAGAATTGCTTCACACTAAGAATGAAATACATGTGCAACTAGAAGCAAACAGGAACAAAAGCCTCACCTTTTTGTCCTCAGAAATGGGCAAAAAGGGCTGCTTCTTAGCAGTGGCAGCCGTGGGTGATAGGGAGCTAAAGTGACGGCGTTTTCGATCATGCTCACCTGTGCTCCCCATTGGAAACCCTAGAAACCCCCGCTAAACAGTTCCACTCACATTACACCAGACCCTCCTAAACAAGAACAGCCCCAAACAAATTAATTCCTTTTAAACCACAACTAGGCACACCATCAACCCCTAGCAAAATAGAACAGAGAGAAACCCTAGTTGAAAGCCCCAGATAGAAAAAAAACCAACAAAATGGACAGTTCCTTCGTTTCCTTTTGTGCTTTGAAATCCCAAATTCTCAAACCCTAATTCAAAGCTCACAATCCCTCTCTCTCTTAATCTTTAGAGTGTTTAGGAGTTTTGATCCATCTGATCTCTCTCTATCTCTCTCGCTCTCGCGCTCTCGGCTGTGACTGGAAGGCTCCAACACACTCAGAAAAAATAGAAAATAAATAAATAAATTGACTTTTTTATGGTTTTGTAATTTTGTACCAGAATTAAAAACGAAGAAGGACAGCATGGAATTTCGTGAATGTAAGAAGGGTATTTTGGGCATTAAGTCTGGGTGAGTTTGAGTTCGGGGAATATTAAGTGTGATTGGCTGATATTGATGTTGGACCTACTTCGGCCCGCAGCCGATAATTTGCTCACTTTCACTTGCAGTTCTGCGTGATGAAACTGCCACTCTACTTCCCTAGGCTGTTGCCAGTTGGGCTCTCAAATTGAGTGACTTTGACTGTTTGAGGAGTTAGTGGGATAAAGAACTTTAACTGAAAATAAAAATAAATAATAAAAACTTAATAACTCTACAAGTTACAACTCTTTTAACAAATAATTAATAATTTATGCATATATCAGTTTAAATTCCTCTCTTTATAGTTAGATTATTTTAAAGTTGAATATCTCTTGTATCAAAATAAAATATTAATAATTTTTATAACTAAAAAAAATCTTTTAGATAATCTTTCATGTAATCATTTCTCAAATTTAATCATTGACTTAATGGTAATAAATATAGAATTCACCTAAAATAATTTGTTTTCAATGAAAGTAGAGCAAATCCAATAATGCTCTTCAAACTTTAATTACATTTAGCTAAAATTATTAGAAAGATATTTTAGGGCCAGTTTGGCATTGCCTATCCTGCCTTGAAAATAATCGCTTTAGAATTTGCTGTGAGAAAATCAGCTGTGGGAGAACACAGTTTGGCATTTGGTAAACTTTTTGTTAGAAGTGTTGTTGGTATAGATTCCCGTATAATCAAAAAATAATTGATGCATAATCATTAAATCCAGCTGCCTTTTGAAAACTGATTCTTGTATAATCAGAAAATGAAAGCACCTTACTAGCTGCTTTCCCAAATAGCTTTTTCTCACAGCAATTTTTAACAATAAGTGATTTTCTCATAGTTTACCAAACGGGTTAGGCTTCCCAAAATTTTTAAAAAATCACTTATTACCCCAAATAAGCAATACCAAACGGGCACTTAGTCTAATCAAGTTAAAATATCATTTAATTTTCATAAGTTCTTTTGGGAGATTTAACAGCTTAAATTAGCAGCAAATCTATCTCTAAAACTCACAAATGTGAATATAGTGAATAGTTTAAACTTTAAAGATAACAACTAATGTGAAAGCTTAAACAATAACACAAGCTAATATCAAAGTGTGCATGCCTAAATTTATCTGATTAATTAAAAATCAGTGAGCATTTAAAACAATATCTTGGCATAATCACTAATTTTATGCTCAACAAATAAATTCTTCAAACTTTTAGCACAAGATCGCAAAAGCACAACACCCAAACAAATCAATTAAAACCTAACCATTCAAATTGATGTTCATTCATCACATAAACAAATCAAATTTATAGAAGAGAATAGTTAATAAATAAATAAATAATTCCTATAATTCACTATAATTTTCTTTTCTCTAGCAACAATATTTAACAATTAAAAATAAAGATTTTTTTTTCATTTCGAGTTTTGTATGCCTCTTAATTTGATCATGGAAGCAATTTCATGTTTGTGAGGCTATTTCTCTGTTAATTTCAAAAATTTATACTTGTAGTAATGCTCTGGACAATCTCTCACCTCTGTTTCCTTTTCACTAAATTTCGCGACGCGTAAATGGCTTCTCGAAATTAACTAGCATCATAGAGAGGTTGTCGTCGAAGGCTTTAATTTTCCGACATCTTCAAGTTAGCTAAGAAGAAAGGATCGAAGCTTATGAAGCTGCTCTAAGAGCCAGAAAGGGAGAAAGGACTGCAACTGCGCTCTCACCATAAATGTGAGATAAGTAAATAAGCACAAAAGTTATAAACCCTAATCTCTCACTGTAAATGTGATATAAGTATGCTACCACAAAAGCTATAAAATCTAAATACCATATACACAAAGTTATGTTGAGAAAGTTTAGTCACAAGAGACTAGCATTTATAATGACATAAAATTATTATTTGTGAACTTTCTTGAGGAAAATGTATCCAAAAATAAATTTGTCAAGGAAGAGTAGCACAACGGATTGGCCATGTCAATATTATTTTTCAAGTTTATTATAAGGTAATAATTTATGACTTTTTAGGTGATGTTTCCTTGCAGTGTTTATGTGTCGGAACTCCCACTGAGATATTATTTTTCATATCTTGAACCTCAATTAGGTACCGTAGCCAAATGTACTTCCCAACATAATTCTCATTCCCATTTCATCCCATCCTCGCAAATCAAACATCACCTTTGAAAGGGTTATATACACTCTCACCCACTGAGATTTTTTGTGTTTTCCCAAAATACCTGATGTTTTGGAAATTAAATTAACACCTTTTGAGGTTTCAATTTTTTCCGCACAACCTCTCCCGGTAATCTTCGGTTCAAAAATTGCTAATGTCATTTGAAAAAAAAAATCTACAAATAACAAAATTAACCTCAAAGATTAGACCTCAAGGGTATATTTGCAATATTATCTTAGAAGTTAACTGTCATTTGGATAGTTTTTTTTTTTTATGACATCATTAATTTTGGATTGAAATTAACAGTTGGGGTTTGTGAAAACAATTTAAAACCTTCGAATGTGTTAGTATAATTTTCAAAAAATCAATATGTTTTTTGAAAATATATATAAAAAAACCTCTAGGAATCTCCGTGTAAGAAAATACATCTATCTAGTGAGTACAACACACAATAAAACATTAAATATCGCTTTAGCTACAAATTTAGAATGGTAGCAAAACAGTTCATTACTTTTCAACGTCCTTCCTAGCCTGTAAAAATACAGATGAGCTTCCGCTTCTATTGCACTGTATTCTATGTCTAACAGTTATTTAACTTTTCTCCAATTGAATCAAAAGAATGAGAAGATAGAAAAAGGGAAAACCTGGAACCTATTCGTTGATCCGAGCATCAGCTATATACAAACATGAGAACCATACCCCCTAAAGGATGTAAATTACCCTTACTATAATATTACAACAAAAGCACAACAATGAGATGAAAAGTAAGCTCATCAGCCTCATTCGTCTTTCGCATGATCGCTTTTCTTCTGCCCGATGTCTGCATGATTGCTCTTCTTCTGCTCCATGTCTGCATGATCGCTCTTCTTCTTCCCAACTTCCACAAGCAACGTCAAAAGAGCTTCACACACTTGAGAAGCATCTGCTTCAGAAGGGTCATCTGTCAATGAAGAATAAACCATCCAGGCGTGGTCTAATTTACGTTTTGGCCGAACAACAATGGATCCAGGAACTTCTGCATCGCAGCATGTGACAAGTCCATCACTCTTCTCGCCATATCTGACCTGCAGAAGCTGTGCACAGGCAGCCATAGCTGCACCAAGGGGAATTACCACTGGGAGTTTTGCCGGCGGGCCTGTAGAAAGAGGAGCAACCATAGGTAGCTCCGCATGTGCTACACGAGATAATGTAGCTAGTACAGCTGGAGAGATTGCAGCTTCTGTGTGAAATGAAACAACAGGGAGTTCCTTTGGCAACGGGTGTTTCTTCAAAAATTCTCTTCTTTTTTCGTAAGTCAAATCTTCCAGAGCTTGCAAATCACCCTTCACAGAAGAAGATGACATGCTATGTTAAAAAAGCATACTAGGAAAAAGTGACAAATTCATCATGGGAGTAATCTACAATATGTTTGATGACAACAGAAACTCCATAAACACAGAAAATATGCTTTACTGTAAATGTTGTTTCAATGGATATCACAACATTTTAATATTACAATCACTATCACGCTCCTCATTATACCTTAATCACTTTGCAGATCAGAATCTCCATTAGCTTTCGTAAGTTCACATAATCACCAAGCTGTCCCTCTCGCAAGATATCCGTAGCTATTGGGCTACCACCATATGGACTTTGTGCTAACACCAACCCGGCAACCTTATCTTTCAAGTCAGGCCAATACAACGATAGAGCAGCTGCTGCATCTATTCCCCCTTTGCTATGTCCAAGAAGCAAAACACGCTTTTTGGAACCCCAATAGAATTCCTCAATGTATTCTTTTATCTCTCGAGCATTTTCTCAACTGAAGCCTGATTAGTAATTGGCAAAAACTTAGTTCAGTAATTAACAAGGTGCAAAAAAGCCCTTTCTTTTAATTTAAATGAAGAACATACCTCACTATGAATCTTGGCTATATGACAGGCCAGACCCATCTTTGAGAGACTCATTTTTGTATTTACAAAATATAGCGGTCCATGGTTGCTGAAAAGACCTATTTGATTACAGAAGTAACCAAACTTCATTAGCACTTTTCTATAAGCAAAATTGAATATGCAAAACAAAAATAAAAAATAAAAGTTCCATGTATTCTAGAAGTCCAGTCTCCAGCAAGACATGTAGGAACAAAAAGAGCAAAGATTAGATGGAAAGAAACCCAGAAGTCCCTAAATCCACCACCACCAGCATCCAAGCATGCCCCATCAGGGCAGAAAGTGGGAAGGTGATGGAGATGTTGTTTCTTGCAATGTAATTTCTCGACTAAAATATAATTAAAATTTTTGTGTGATATAAAAGAATGATACCTGGAAGCAACAAACAAACCATCGAATTTGGCAATCGGTGAACACCATGCCTGTCAAAGGGAATAACATCCCCATTATTATTGCCATTAACATGAAAAGCAGTTATTAAATGCAGAACAAAAGACAGCATATTACACCTGATATCCCCCAGAATTTCCATGAACCTTTCAGTTCCGTCTTCAACAGGGGGCATTGTTGGATCACGTTGTAGCCATCCTATATCATCTGCTGACCCGCGAACAGTTCTTCGCACCCGGTCAACAAGGCTGAAAATGAACACAATCATTACTGCTAATTTTGGAAAGTGTGAACGCTACAGGTAGCAAGAATCTCAGAGAAAAAACAAGCTTAAAGATATACCATGGAAATTCTTTTGGTTTAGTTTCAATCTAGGGCCCACAAGGCATCCCCCATAGACTACTCTAGTAACCACCGCTGCCATGAGTCATATTCCTATGTTTCTTCGCATTAGGAGACAAGCTTTTCGAGCCAAGAATATTTTGGTGGAATTGCCAACTGGGACATAATTGGAACTAACGGTACATCAGCATGGTTCCTAATAAGGTTCATCTCATACTACTAATGTTTTATGGTTTCTAAGGCTGTGTAGTTTTCATGGAGAGCAACAATTCCTAGAAATTTGTCTTCTCTTTCTTTTTTGGTTGTTATTCATAACTCGAATCACTGTGACCATAACTAACATGCATTTCTTTTGATGACAATAAACAACCCTTCTCTTGATCCTCAATCATTTTCTACAAACCCAAAGCATGAAAATATCAGCCATCCACAATACCCTGTATGGTTTTCTGAGTTTCTTGTGGTATAATAGCTATCAAGATACATCATTTCCAGGTCAAAGCTTTATTTCCCCCTGAGAATTTCATTTATTTATGGCTGCGAGTTGTGCTGATGGTAAGTACAAAGGCTCTTCCAACAAATTTGTTTTACTCTATTTGTAGCAATCTGGGAGTTGTGGATATCCACTTTCCAGCAAGATGGGGAGTGCCATTAATATAGAATGCTTACAGCCTGTAAATTGATTTAAGAGTTGACTATCTTGAATAGCTTAATTGTTGTCTGATTAGCTCAGTTACTTAATACTAGGCATTTGTATTGCTGATTTTGTCTTGGAGTCCTACATAATCCTTGATGTTCTGATGTCTTAGCATTGCCATACAATGTTCTTCTCTTCAACTAAGTTTTCTTCGGAAAAAAAATTGCCGGTCTGACAATACTAAATTTCAGTTCAAGAATAAGTTTTAAACTCATATTAATTATAGAAGGATAGCTCCAAAAAACACTAATAAGTAGCATACTGGGAACAAATACCCTTGAAAGATAGAAATGCCGCCCGGGCCACTAGGATCAGATTTGACGAGGGCACTAGACTTTTGAGATGAATCTCCTGCAGAGCTTCTCAGTGTTCCATCAAGTACAGAGGGAGCATCTGTTGCATTACTAGATGACTCTGCAGATGCTGAGTGGTTTCCACTTGAGGATGCATGATCACCAGATGTAGCAAAAGATCCCCTAGGTTGTCCAGATGAAAAGGTCACCAATTCCTGAGCATGCTCATTTGAAACCCCAGAATCGCTAGAAGACAGATCTGCTGCAAAATAGCAGAGACATTTAACTAGATCAATCTAAGATCCAATGCTCATGACAACTCAGAAAAATAGATGCACGCAAGTAAAATATAAAATTCATAATAATCATAAGTTAATAATTAGTAAGGAAAAATGAAAAGAAAACTACATAAGGGACATGAGAGAAGCTTATTTCAAATGTGCCACATCATCAAATTCTACTCAGAGATGCGAGTAAGGTTGAAAGGACTCAGATGAAAAATGATCGATTACATTATCTGATCAAACTTTAAATTAGAATTATGGTCCATTTCAAGTTTCAACAAGTGACAAAAATGGAAAAGGAAGATACCTAGCAAAAATATTCATGCTAAGGTCTGCAGATAATATACGAACTATGCTAGTCAAATGTCTTATAAGGCACGTACTTCTGCAAAATACAGTTTCATTCTCCAGAGAAAATTATATTCAAGTATTAAGGGTAATAACATGCATACTTTTCCAGGTTAATACATCTGATAACCAACTCCCCACCTCCACATTAGTCACTTCCACAACAGGCTAGGTAAATATAAAGAAGGATAAACAAGAGAATAAAAAACTGAAGCAATCTCCATATGGAACAGTATGATTACCAGAATAGTCAGAGAAACAGCGTGTGAATAATGAAGTTGTCTGAGAAAGATAAGAGGCAGCTTCGTTGAGAGATGGTACAGAGGTAAATAGCTGAGGGATGACCCCATCATTTCTTAAAGTATCATTCTGAGCCTGAAAAAACAGGAGCTGTTAAAACTGAGCAAGGAATTACATTTGGAAGTTTTTCTTTTACGTAACAATACGACATAAAGAAGAAGTGCAAATACAGAGGACATCACCAAAGCTTGATAATTGGAGAAAACTGTATAATAAAAAAAGGGAAAAAAAAATGAAGGGGGTAAAGATTTGCCAATTCCATGAAGAGATTCATAATTGTTTTTTTTTAAAAAAAAAATCGAAGTGAAATACACAATCAGATTCAGGCCACAAAACCCACTGGTTGCATCGTCTAATTTTGTCATTTCTTCATACATAAGGATAGAGATTAGACACAATCAGCAACTGGTACCCCAGAGTCCAATAACAATGCTTGCTAGAAACATGTATTGGTGCTTTGAAATAATACTATATTCTCGTAAAACTACACTAAAATAGTTTATCAAAATCTCAGGAAGATCAAAACGTTTGTAATATAATTATCATTCTCCTTCCATTACACAAATAAACATGAGCTAAGCTTTCAAAATGTAATTCTTTCTGCGAAAATATTAATTAAATCACTGTAAAAATAAACAATTTGAATGCTACAAGAGAATGATGGGTACCATCAACGGTGCGGATTCGGTGGAATTGGGGTTTGCATCTTGCATTATAGACCTCAGTTTCTGCCAAATGCAAGACAAGAACATAATAATACGTTAGTTTTCAATGCAAATTCAGGCGCCTAAAAAAACCAAAAAATTAGAGATTACAGAAAATGTTAGAGATCACGATGAAATTAATTTACCTGGATTAATACTGCGATTGAGAATCAAATGAAGCGTGGACGAATAGAAAGAATCACCATTGAAGTGGAATTAGGGTTTTGGAAGATTCAAATAATCAAGTTTTCTTCTCCAACGGAAGCACAGAGAGAGAGAGAGAGAGAGAGAGAGAGAGAATACCTTAACGGCAAAGCAAAAGAACGTGGCACGGAAACGAAACTACGTCGTTTTCGTTGACTTCCGGAGTTTTCGCGGCACCGCTACTTCGGAGATTTGCGCCCAGTTTTTGGTTTGGTTAGAATGATAATAAATGAAAAGTAAAGTTCAGAAATAAATTAAATTATGGCATGTTTATTAATTTGATACAGATTTGGATGAATTGAATTGAGGAGAATTATAATTAGATTCTGTATTTTTATTAAAGTTGTTTGCTAAACTATATGGATTGAGGAGAGTTAGAATTGGATTCCTATTGAAGTTGTTTACTAAACCATATGAAATTAAGGTATAAGTTATCCTAATTATTAAAATGCCCTCATTATTGGATTAAAGTAGATGACAAATTTGAAAATTTTAAAATTATGTGAGGATATAATGAGTAAAAAAGATGAATTCCTGACCCGGTTACTTCTTCAAGAATTAGAATACCACCTCCCACCTAAGAATTGAGATTCCTTCAAAATTAGGAGTTCAATTCCTAATTTTTTGTGAGTCCTACTTACTTTTTTTAATTTTTTGATGTGAAGTAAATATAAGAATCCTCTATAATTGGAATTCAATTCATTATTCCAATTCCAATTCCTGATTAGTAAACACACCATCAATTTTTGGATGGGAGGTGATATTCTAATTCTTGAAGACGAGAGAGGGAGGGAGGAATCCTCCAAAATTAAAACATTAAGTCCACACAAAAATGTTGGTTTTTGAAAAAAATTTTATTGAAAGATGCTATTTTGGAAATTAAAGGGTGAAGAACAATTAAATTTTTAGACTTTTTGTAATGAAATATTTTTAGAATGAAAATCTGGCCGCTAGAAAATGAGTTGATTTTTACTATATTTATTCCACTATGCGTCAATTGTTTAAAAAAAATAGAAATGTTTATAAATTAGACTAAATAGCAAAAAATGATGAAGAAAAAAAAAAGTGCTAGAATCATAATAGATTAAGAGTTCGATCCTTCCCAATCAGAAATTTTTGTAGGTACCTGGTACACCAGCTGGCTGGTGTACCTACCAATAGAAATAAGACATGTGTAATAATTTATTTTTAGCCTCCTTTAATTATTTGTTCCGTCAGCCCTTCCGTTATCCTTTTAATTTTGTCTCCGTTAGGCTTTTAACTTTCTCCTCCATTAGGCTTTGAAGCCAGACACTCGAAATTGTATGAATCACAAGAGTTTTCAATGATAATTCTATTAGTGTTATGCACAAGACTCTACATTACAAATATGATGAATCTGTATACACAGACTTCATAAACTAGTACTTTCCCCTTCAACATCAACACCATAAACTAGAAATTCGTCTGCATAGTTGGCAAGAAAGTCCAATATTTCCTCATCAAGATACACATCACTGAACTTCTGCCATCCATCTGTAACAATTGCATATTTGCCTTCCTGCACATTAAGGCCAACATGTAATAGCCCAGGAAGTGAGGCAGTTGAAAGTGCTCAAGGAGAAAATTAAGAACAACAAAATCACTTTAATAATGATTAGATATTGATAGTTCTAATTCTTAACATATGCAATTGTCTCAGAAAATTGTTAGTATATTCATATCACAGATCACAAAGAAGCCATATAAAAATTGGTCAAGAATCAAGTAAATAAATAAGTCTGTTTAGCTCATTCTCCTGCAGAGCTTCAATGGCTGCAGCTCTGCTCAAATCGACAAGAGGAGACCCATTCTCCTTTGAATCCGAAACCCAGTGCTCTCTCCAATCCCAAACCCATCAACTCCTCACCCTGGTACTATAGAGTTTTTGTTCAAGCAGCCGTTGGGAAAAGTGGATTTGGGTGGTCAAGTTTGGTCCACCAAACAACGTATCAAAAACACCTGTCCTCCATGTGCAAAGTTCATCCCAGACCCTAGTTTGGAATTCTTCACAAAGTTTCTCAATGCGTAAGGCACGAGAGATCTTATGCCCAACTCTCTCCCCAACTTCTAACCACACCCACCTCCTCAACTTCCTCAAAACCCATATAAAAAACCCACCATTTCAGAGTACTGTGAAATAAAAGAGAGAAATGTGAAATAAAAAATGGGAAGACAGCAAAAGTGAGAAAGTTAAAAGTCTAACGGAGACAAAGTTAAAAGGCTAACGGAAGGGCTGACGGAACAAATAGTTAAAGGAGGTTAAAAATAAATTATTACACGTGTCTTATTTCTATTGGTGGGTACACCAGCCAACTGGTGTACCGGGTTACTACAAAAATTTCTCCAATCCCTTATAACCGAAAAGAAATGGTTTCGTTGATAAACAGTGGAATTCATAAATTTCATGTCACAGACCGCAAGCTACATGTGAAGGCCAATTTGATTTTGGCTACATATCCCTTTCTCCATTCCATTTCATTAAAAATTAAAATGACCAAATTAACTTAGAATCTTAAATGCAATGTAGCATGGTAACAATTGATCCTCCTACAGGCTGCGCATGAGGATGCCTTCAAATGTAATTCCAGGGCCAAAAGCTAAGGCAAGCCCCCATTCTTCCCTCTCCTCCTTCTTCTTCTTCAACTCCTCCCTCATATTCTCCATGACATAGAAAATAGTGTTGCTGCTGACATTTCCATAGTCCATCAGAGCCCTCCTGCTGCACTCTAGCTTATCACTGCCCAGCTTGAGGGTGCTCTCTAGCTTGTTAAGAATGGCAGGTCCTCCTGGATGAACAGCCCAGAACAACTCATTGAAGTCCTTCAATGAAGCCTTGGTCATCAGCTTCTTGCAAAACTCCTCGATGTTTTCGTCAATCTTCTGAGGCAGGTCCCTTCCAAGCTTGAAGTTAATGCCTTCCTCTGAGAGCCTCCCATCAATCACATTGTGTGTGTCAGGGAGGAACTGCTGGACAGCATAGTTGAGCTCCATGAAAGGAGTCTCTTGGCCTGGTTTTGGGTTGCTTCCAACGATCACAGCTGCAGCTCCATCACCGAAAAGCGCAGCCCCAACAAGATCGTAAGGGCGTGCCTTGTTTGGTGGCCTGAAACCAAGAATTGTGGTCTCAGAAGTGGTTAACAAGACCCGGCTTCCTGGGTTGTTTTCAGCTATGTCTTTGGCAACCCGGAGGCCGGTGACTCCACCATAGCAGCCAAGGAAGTAGAGCATAACGCGGCCAACGTCGTTCCTCAGGCCAAGCTTGCTGGCAAGGTAGAGGTCACCACCAGGTAGTCTGATTTCACTTGAGGAGACATAGACAATGTGAGTGATGTCTTCAACTGGCCTACCCCATTCCTTGATGCAAGAAAGGCTAGCTTCCAAGGCCATCTGTACCACTGCAGGGTTTGCAATTTCAAGCCTTTGTCTGATGGTGGCTGAGCCCTCAGTTGCTAGTTCAGGGTATTTGTCTAGGATCTCCTTGGACATGACTGTGTATCTAGTCTTCACAGTTGTGGTTTTGCCTAGCAAAACAAAAACAAAAATGAAGAGAAAGATAAGCATGGTGAGTCTTGCCCCTTTCAGAATATCGGGTAATGTTAAATGTACCACATTAAAAAGGAATTACATTAGCTAGCTGATCACATAATGTGTATGATATTTACTTATTATGCAGAATTATTTGGAGTATATTTATTGCCCACATCTCTAGTAGAGGTGAAACTCATTTACGTAGGTTGCGGTCCGCCAATGAAATCAGTAAATAGGATACGAATAGTTTTGCGAAAAAGTAATTTAGAGAGCAGCCAACAAGTAAAGAGATGAGTTCTAAGAGATTCAAGATAATAAAACACAAATAATTTTGCTTACACAGGCGTTCCAATTTCTCCTTAATGGCAACATCTACACATTTGGTGTCACGAATGTAGCCCTCCACCAAGCAGTCCTGAGGGACCAGTTGGCTTGGGAAGGCCTTGCCCAATGCAAGGACTGTTGCCTTCCCTGGTGTAGGAGCATGCCTACTTGGTGCATGGAATTGCTTGGAAGAACCATTAGCGCCATTGCTTTCGAGCTTCGACATCTTTAGGGTGATGATGATGAGGAGAAGGAGTAGAAGGCTTAGCAATGAAATAGTCTGAGTTTGGTGAAAGTTGAAGGCATGTATATATGGGGGAACTTGGCTTGGTGTTGGAGAGGAGTTGGTTTCAAAGGAGATGAGCATGAAAAGAAAGGGATGCCTACTTTATTATGGTTTGGTGATTTTATGGGTTTCTTGGGGGAGTTAGGAGTGTGACTGTTTCAAGGGGAAACAATCTTCTCCTTTTTTTGGAAAACAATGAATGAAAAGTTGAAACCCAATGGTTACTTACTTTCTGCTTCAAAAGTATGAATTGTAGAAAAGGGGTTAGAATAGTCCACTGCAAAAGAAAGGAGGAAGATCTCTAGAACTGGTACCACCAGGGAAAAAAAGAGAGAGAGAGAGAGAGAGAGAGAGAGAACAAAACAGATTGAGAATAGGTAGCAGAATTTCCTACTTCTTCCACGTTAAAATTGCCCTTTAGCTAACTTATGAATTCTCCAAGCCAGCCAGCCCATTTTTGCGGGTTTAGTAGATCTAACTGTGAATACCCTTCAAAACCATTTTAATTTTGTAAGAAAATATTTCAGTTCACTGCAAATGAAATCAATAGTTCAGAATTTGTAGATTAATTTTGTAAATTATTTCCTAATTAGCAACTGATAATAGTCCCAAGTTTATTTGATAATTTTCAAAACCACTTCTTCTGAAAAGGTTAATTTCTAAATCCTCTCATTCTGAAATCTTTAATTTTGTAAGAAAATATTAATTTTGTAACTGTGAATACCCTTCAAAACCATTTTAATTTTGTAAGAAAATATTTCAGTTCACTGCAAATGAAATCAATAGTTCAGAATTTGTAGATTAATTTTGTAAATTATTTCCTAATTAGCAACTGATAATAGTCCCAAGTTTATTTGATAATTTTCAAAACCACTTCTTCTGAAAAGGTTCATTTCTAAATCCTCTCATTCTGAAATCTTTAAAAAGTGAGGAATTTATTAGATTCCATATGCATAATGCACTCTTTACACCTTATGACACTTCTGTTTTCCTGTTGGTTGTCATCCAGGAAAAAAATACCTCTTAAATGATCAAATTGATTATAACCCCTTTTCATTTTTTCAGCTGAATTGTCCCTTTTTCTCCTTCAACCACCCCCATCACATTATTCAAGCCAGTTGGAGCTTTTTGTCATTTGCTTTTCCATCCAGGCTTCGGTTGTCTGTTCAGGATTGGGTACATTCTAGTTAGAGCTTTGCCACTTAAAAAGGAATAAGGAACCAAGAGAAAAGCTTGCTGCAAAGCTACATTCTCTTAAATCATCTGTAACAAAAGAGAAAGAAAATCTCATAAACCAACCGAAGAGATCGTTTCAACGGAACCAACTAAGTAAATAAGATCCACCAGTCTTCCTGTTACAGAAGTTCATAAATATGATTCACAAAAGGAACGGAAAAGAAATGTAGTACAACAGCTCCCTGCTTAATAACCAAAACCAGGTGGTAGAAAATCATCTACTTCTGCAGAAAGGCACAGATCATATTCTCTTCTTTGTGGTGCTTATAGTTTTCTTCTGTTCAATAATCAACCCATATAAAAGTTCATCAAACTATTTTTCCTAAATTGATACAGCTAACCTTGGACCAAAATACCTTCAAAACTTCACTCAAGTTGGGGTTCAACCCTAAACTTTTTTTTGTCTCTACATGATACCCTCCCTCCCTTTCAAAATCACCCTTGAATTTATATTCCAAAAGCCTGATATCATCTCCTCTCAAAATATTTTCTGATCAAGAACCCAACCCATTTTCAAAACTCTCTCAACCAATCACACTTTCTCTCTCATTGCCTCTCTCTCTCTCTCTCTCTCTCTCTCTCTCTCTGTGCATCACAACTTTATTGCCACTCAGCAAATTGAGAATCCATGACCTCAGGTTGTCATGATTCACCCTCTCTCTCTTTCTCTCTCTGTGATTTCACTCCACAATTCCCTTGCCAATATATCCATTTTGTCTTGCACTGCACTTCCCAATCAGTGGTCAATGATTTTGTTGTTCTTGTAGTTTGCAATGGGTATGTATGAGTTTGGTTTCAAATGAGCTTTGGACTGCAGACGGACTGTATATGCTCCAATGGTTGAGATGTGGGGTCAGGGTGAAATTGAGACGAGGGACCGATTAAACGCTGAGAAGAAGTGGTATGAGGGGGGCAGCAACAACTGTGTATTTACAAGGCTGAGATGTGATCGAGGAAATCTTAAAAACCCACCATTTAGCAGCAAGAAAGATATGTACAGCAGCTGAGGTCTTGACTTACAGTTGTAGTCTTGACTTCCCAGATTTGTCCAGCAGCTGCTGTCTTGGAATCCTTTTAGATAGAAACTCAGCTTCAACTGATCTTCCTGCAACCTCTAGGGCAGATTTTAGAGAATTTAAGCAGGGCAATTGCTGATAGCCTTTATTCTCAACCAGTTCATAGTACAAGCCAAATGCTTCTGAAAGTTTATTGATATCACAAAGCCCTACAATAACTTGGTTAAAATTATCAATATCGACACTTAGATGCTTCTGCAGACTGAATTGCAACATTTCGCATGCCTCTAAAAGCTTTCTACTTTGGCAAAGGAAACAAACCAGCTCTTCCATTTTAATTGAGTACCCATTCTCATAGAGCATCCCTACAATCTCAAATGCTTTATCTCGCAACCCACTACTGAAAAGTAGCCTTATAAGATGTGTTGAGAGATTAATGTTTTGTCTAATTTTTTTCTCCAACATTAAAGTGACAAAACTGGCAGATTCACGGGCACAATGCTGTTTCAAAAGTTCTGCAAGTAAAGAATGGAAAGTAGACGTTTGTGGGAGATGAGAGCTCTTTAGCATCTTCTCTAGAGTCTGTTGGGCAAGAAGGGGCTTACCCTTCTGCAAGAGGCCATCAATCAAGGATCCATAAATCTCTTCATCAGGCACAAATTCCCTTCTAAGCATCCAGACTAAGAGTTCATACCCAGCTTCATATGTACCTTCCTTACAATTCCCCATGATCAAAGTCTTGTAGGACAGAGGGTCTTGTGTTCCTCTTCTCATTAGCTGCCTAAACACTTCCTCGGCCTTCTGAGTTTTCCCATTACTAGATAAATACCCAAAGATAGGGTTATAAGAGGCAACAAGAGGCTTACAACCATCATCCCTTAACAAAATTTCTTTCTTTGATAACTCATCAAACAACTCCTCTGCTCTAGGGTAATCCCCTAGTTGACATAAACTGCGTATCAAAACACTGTATGTAGCTGAATCTGGTGGAACCTTTAACTCTGACATCTTTGCAAAAACCTTCAATGCTTCATCCAAGTTTCCTGCATTGCAATGTGAATGCATCAATGTGTTGAACGTACACGTATCCGGAGTAAATTCTCCACCAATCATTGTTCCTTCCAAAATCTCTTTTATCTTATCTAGCTTCTGCGCTTCACAAAGCCCCTTAATTAGAGTATTGTAGGTAAATCCATTTGGTTTTAACCCTCGAGTAGTCATCTCCTCCAAAATACATAAAGCCTTGTCAATCTCCTGTTTCGCACAATACCCTCTAATCAAGGTCGTATAAGTAACAACATTTGGAGTCAAATCCCCACTTCTCTTACTCATACCCTTCACCACATTATGGGCAATTTCAACCTTCCCAGCTCTACATAGCCCGTCAACAAGAGTATTATAGGTAATGACATCCGGGTCACATCTAAAACCCGACATATCTTTGAAAAAGAGATAACCTTCATCTACCATGGAGTTCATACAAAACCCTCTAATCAAAATGTTAAATGTATATGTATCTGGGGTCACTCCATACATACTGAGCATTTCATCATACACATTCTTGGCCATATTTGTCCTACCCTTTTTAAGCAAAATCGACAGAAGACTATTGAATGAAACAACAAAAGGCGATACACCAAGCGACTTCATTGTAGTAAAAAGCTTTATAGACTCTTGGAACAGCCCAGCTCGGCCATAGTTCCTTATTAAGCTATTAAAGAAGCGGTCCTCAAGTTTAACTGTCCCATTAGACTTTTTTTCAATTGAAAACAATAAATTTCGTGCTGCATTGAGATTTCGGGCTCGACCCAAGATTTCAAGCATCAAGAAGTAGGATTGGTCATTGTGAGAGAAACCCATTACCTCTACCCACTTAAAGAATTGAAGGGCTTTGTGCGGGGTTTTGATAAGGTGAAGTGTTTGGTGCACCGTGGTCTTGGAGAGAGGAAGAGATTGTAGAGAGAGAAGACTCAAGCTCACTCGACCATGGATTGGTGTTGACAAGCCTGGCCATATCCTTAGCCGTTTTGGTTTTGGCGGTTGACGATTTGGGTTGTTTAGCTCTGTGCTGTTTTCATCATTCTCATTATGGTTCTCGGTTTTCTGAGAAGAATAGCACCTGGGTTTTGACGATTGTTCAAAAACAAGCAACGTAAAAAAAGGTGAAATTTGTGTTTGCCTAGTGAGAAAATGTAGGAAAGGAAATCAAATTGAAGTTTTAGAAGGCGCACCTGAGAAAAGAAGCAGGCTGAGAATTGGACTTCAGGCTGGGACTGAAGAGTTGCTTTCTGAAGACTGCTAGTCCTTGACCCTGAGAAATGGGATTCGCGGCCATGAATTAATTTGTGGTTTCGTCCGAAGCTTTTCGTCTTACAGAAGGGTGCCAAAAGGCGCTAATCATCTATTTCTGTTTCTATTTTCTACAGGTAAAAGTTGACCGGTCGATTGGTATGGTATCTAACTTTTCACAGAAGGGTAGAGAGGTGAGGTCACTTGGGGCTTCGAATATTTGTAAAATGATTTCCAAAAAATTTAGGCTCCATTCCGACGAACGGATTTGAAAGAAATGATTTGGAGATACTAGCAAGTCTAAAATTTGTTATTAAAAAAAACGTTAGTTTGAATGTATTTAAAAAAACTAGTTGTATCGCATTCGGAATAAAATGAATAATTTGGAATTCATTTGTTTTCTTCTTTTATCTTTATTCAAATCTTAACATTCATGAATTCCATTTTCGAAATTTTAACCACTGAATATTACTTGGAAGATTGGCATACAATAAAAAACATGATACATCTGAAGTTTTTACATATAAACTTTCCCCTTTGTCATGTTCCTACTTCCTACACTACAACATTATCAAACAAGAGAAAGGTCAACAACATAGGTACTTTAAGAGAAGGATATGTTATAATGGATGTTGAACCTATTTACAAGTCAGGAAAGGTCGTAGAGGCACATTTTCATAATCTAATTCTATCAGCCACAGGCCTGGGAGACAAGGACCATGTCCAGAACGAGAGCAGTCCAAAGCGTCAAGCAGACCGCTTATAATAATACCTGCAAAGATTTCAAGAAATTAGTTTGATGTGCATTGGTGTGCGTGTTGGCAGAAGATGGGAGAAGGAAGAGAAAGAAAACATACACATATATCTTTAGCCTGTACAGAGAAGCATATTTTCGTAGAAGACGTTCAACTGTGTACCATTCTGCGCGATCTGATCCATCTTGATACCCAATGCGTGGCATGTGGACTGAAGCTGTTAAAATTAAGAAAGAAGAATGCGACATGAGACATTCAAAAAAAGTATAAATCCGACATGTCTGACTCGAAGTTAGCCAATGAAATCTTGACCTCCTTAACAAGAAAAGAACTACACTTTCGCATTTCAAATGTACCGTGGGGTGAAATAACAAGGCAAGAATAGCATAGTCAGCTTTGAACTGATTCAATTATAATGTTTACCAGAATTCTGAGCAGCTGAAAATGATGCCTTCAATAAGCATCTTTCTAAGTCGGGAATAGAAATCTTGCTGCGGGGTACTTTACGCCTGGGATTATAAGATTGAACAACAGCCAAAGCCACCCATTGAGGGGGATTACAGTCCATCTTCTGTTCATTCGCATCCTCTACATAGTAACAAATAGGTGAGGAAGAAAGTTCAAATGCAAAACATACTTCTGGCTGACACGATAAACAAATTCCTGCATAGTGCATATTGCAGCTAAAAGCTACTTGTACTCTTCTCATTATAACTTCGGACAGAACATGAAAAAAGAAAAATGTTGTTGTGTTGTAACTGATATAATAAAATTTCTCTCCTACTTGTGCTACTGAGTAGAAGAGATTCTTTTGTCTTATAAGCAACAAAGGGTAATTGAGATAATATTTCAGGAGGAGAGACCAGAGGCTAACCATTAACTCTTATAAGGTGAAGATCACCAAGATGCAGGTCATCAAATTCTGAAGCTTGCAGATATGCATCAGGGATACTTGAAGATAGCTTGGCCAGTGCATCAAACATTCCTCCATGACCCCAGTGTCCAGAATCATCAACACAGCTGCGAAATAAACATATTAAGTCAGGTCTGGTGGTGAAACCACTGACAGCCTGCATCATGCTTATACTCTGAAAGAATTTGTTTCTATCAAAAAATAAATAATGGAAGAAAAAGAAATATTCGAGCTTTTAAAAAGCATGAACAACAAAAAGCTACTGTATCAAGAACGAAATAGCAGGAACACAAGAAGACATTAACTGTTCTGACTCATTCAATGCAAAATAATGTGAACACTCAAGAGGAGGCATTTAGAAAAATTAAATTTACCTGAAAATAATGGTAGGTTCTGACGGACAAACTTTTGATGGTTGTGTACAGTCCCCATAAACAAACTGGACAGACCCTGAATCAGACATCATGTCACTATCCACAGGGCTGACAGGGTCCTCGACAGACAATGAATGGTACCCAAGGTCTTCCCACTTAGATAACTTCTCCTCCTCTGCCTTCTTCTTTGCAGCCTCACGTTTTAGACGCTTTTCCTCGAGTAAGTTTCTTCTGCTTCTCAAATCTGTATTTTCATTTCCACTTTCTTGTGATACCTCCTTGAATTTTTCAACCCAAGAGAGATATGAAGCTTCATCAAAACCAGAATTGAAACTAAGAGAAGTGTTACTTTCTCCTGCAACAAGATCATGTCCATGCAAAACATCTATTGGATTGACCTCAAATTTCCTCTCATCCTCATTTGCTATCTGTTTATCACGCACTGAGATTACCTTCTCAGCCATAGCATTCAGTTCTGACATCCCAAACTCATCATTGTTGATTTCATCAGGATCGAAGTGATGTAACCCAAATATGATGGATCGCAAGTCACTAGGTTCAACTCCTGCTTCTTCTTTACCTTCCTGGTCCATAACATCATCTCCAATAACATTATGGCTAAGCCGCAACTTCCTCTCCGCTCTCCGCATGATAACCTATATTGACACATTTGAATACAATACATATAATAGGGTTCAATGGCCATGTCTCATGAGTCATGTATAGGAACTCTTCAACCGAAAGAAAAAAAAAAAAAAAAGATGTATAGGATCACACCTCCTCCACTGTACGTCCTGTAACTAGGTTTATTGACAGTACATCATTCATTTGACCAATCCTGTGAGCCCGCTGAAGAGCTTGTTTGTCAACCTGGGGATTCCAATCTTGCTCATAGAATATAACCTAGCGTATGCAAATTGATCATAAGAATGTCAGTGAAAAAAATGTGCCTAATATAATAAGAATAGAATAAAAGTATGTCAGTACTATGATGTGCTTTACAGAAATTTTGGGGAAGAATCCAATTTACTGGGACTTTTACAACATAGACTACTATAAGTTCCTCAACAAACTACAAATCTCCCTAAATTACTCTGTCATTCTCACCAAGAGCAGGGTACACATTCTCAAAGTAATATGCTGGAGATAAGAATGTCACTCGTCAACCCCAAGGTTTCTTGCTAGTGATTCAAAGGTTTCTTGAGCTACGTGAAATTGCAGTAATTCACGTTTCTGACTATTGAGCATCAACACTTCAACAGGGGTTGAAGGCCCATTAAAGTTTGCACTTTCGGGATTCAATAGTACACTATTTATTACATGTCAATCTCAACTGTAAATGTCTCAAGAGAACTAAAAAGTATTTAACCTGTGGTTAAAAACATTTTATATATTATTTGACAGATACAAAGAGATTTTAAAATGATTATGAACTTTCTTGTACTTTAAAAAATGTAAAGATTTAAAGATATAACAATAAAACCTACAGCTCCTGAGTTTCAGGTCTAAACATAAGTGATTGTTGTAAGAGCAGTACACGACTGTTTGCCAAAACTCACAGTATCAGCAGCCACAAGATTCAAGCCAACTCCACCAGCTCTTGTAGAGATCATGAAGACAAAAGCACCATTTTGATCAGGTTGAGACTTCAAACCATTTTTGGTTGATTGTGTGCTGAAACTTCTTATGGCAGCAAAGCGCTCCTCAGCCCGAATTGATCCATCAAGGCGTTCATAGGAATATTTCCTTAACTCTAGAAAATCCTGCTTTGTGTATGAGAATATTAATTTGTTAAAATGCAGAGTAACAAATGCAAACAAGCTGAAGCATTTTATCATTTAGCATGAGACAGAAAAAAAATACAAAAGGAAAAAACAAACAAACCTGGAGAATGTCAAGGGTATGCGTCATCTGTGCAAAGAGAAGCACACGGTGTCCATACCCATGCAGCTTTTGAAGCAGTCGGTCCAAAATCATAAGTTTACCACTAGCCTATGAAAAGATAAGGAATGAACAGAGATTGGTTGGCAGGAAATATTACAAGCGAGCAGAAGGCATACTAAAAGTACTCCTCAGGGATCAAAGGCTTTCCTTTTCAGAAAGAAAGCAAAAAGAGCCTTACTTTCCTCTGTTAATCTTCAGATGTTATAGTTTCGACACTACATGACTTGGTATACACACCTAGGTCATTATCATTTACCAAATCAAAATCAGCGATACCTGAACAAGGTGTTCACCCTCTTCATATGGTTCAGGCTCAATACCAGGGAAGATATAAGGATGGCTACATGCTTTTCGTAACTGTATCACCTGTATGACAGAGGGAGAAGTAATGGCAAAGGATAAACATTCAATCAAAATAAATAATTTATCACAATACTAGCTGCAATACAAATAAACAATGAAACACTGGGTAAACATTCAATACAGTTCTGCGTCTGCTACTACTTCATCAAAGTTTCTGCTATGGAAAAGCAATATTGAGGAAGCAAACTAGTGGTGCTTTTTGAAAGTTACATTTGCAAAAAGTAAAGTTTCTTCAGAAAATGACAATGACACTAGGCAAAGGAATTTGGCTGCTAGCCTACACAGATTTTGAAATGTATGTACCAAACTATGAATTCACAGCTACCACCCAACAGGACCTCTTAAATCCACAACTTTTCCAGAAGAAAAGTAGTGATATTGCACTGGTCAACCTGAAACCATGGGAAATAAAATATTTTCTCTGTGTTTTTAATTTTGTAGAAAATACAGGATAAAGGGGTTCATAATACCAATGTATCACATCACATGAAGGGAAGACAAGAAAAGAGATGCTTAGGGTAAAAAAAAAATAGAAAAAAGAGATGCTTAGGGTAAAAAATCGAAAAACTAACATACAATATTCTGTAAGGATTGATGATTTGGACCTCCAGAAGAGACAGCAAGTAGTTTAGGAAGCTCTTTCCTTAGTATCGACAAGTACACCTTCTTTTGCAATCCAACCAATGGTGCCAGCCTATCAAGATAATGCACCTTAGCATCATAAAACAGCCTCATCAACACTACGTCTACAAGGAAAAAAGGGGTGGAGAACATACACTGTTATCTCAGTCAGTGGTGGCAGCAATAGATCTCCACTCTCAATAAGTTTAGATTTCGTACGCCGGAGCATGAAAGCTCCCAATATGCATCTTAAGCTTTTAAGTTGCTCCATAACTTTAGCTGTATCATGGCCTGTTTTGATGTCCCAGGGAAGAAATTATTACAATCAAAGCTTTCCACATCACATTATAAGAAATAAAATCCACATAAACTACTTATGACAGGTAAGAAGATAACCTGATGAAGGATCTCCAGCTTCCTTAAATGTTGCAAGGAACTCATCCAGTTTCCCATAGACTGATGGCATACAAAAATGCATCAAAGCCCAGAGTTCAGTGATATTGTTTTGAATGGGTGTGCCAGTCATCAGTAACCGTCTTGGTATAAGATAGCGCTCTCTTAGGACATTGTACAGAACCTATTAAGGTCGAACCACGTATGTGTCTGGGATAAAAGTTATTATAGACAAATAAAAAGTAGTCTAACTTTAACCCCTTTTTATCGCCACCTAGCAAAAATTTACATGATAAATAACAATTGAAAAATTCGACATGTGAACTTGTCTTAGGCAAATGTTTAAAAATCAAAAGAAAATTCCAAACTGATCTGCAGTAAGCTGTCATTTCATTTCTAAAAGCCAGTGGCTCAAAAAGTTGTATACTGAATAACTGTATCTAGTGTATGATTATTTTCAGGACAGTAATTATTGGACTCAATAGTATTAATTCACAATAAGAAAAATTTACTCAGTACAAGTATAGAGTTCATTCATATATAAGAGAGATAATTTAAGATGTCTTGAACATACACTGTAAGGGTTTTTAAGCCTTTGAGCTTCATCAATTACTGCATAACTCCATGGTATCTGAGAAAGAAAATCCTGATCTGCCAACACCATGTCATATGTTGTCAATAGGACATCAAAAGGCAACGATAATACCTGTTGACACGTCCAACTTGAAAATATCAACAAAACAAGTAGTAGCTTGTTAAAGCTTATAAAAATTATTAACTATAGCGTCAAACATTAATGAAGGATTACATCTATAGCCTTCCAATAGCTACACAACAGGACCAGAGCTTACATCAGATGAAGAGGACTCGTCTTTTACATGCTCGTAGATTGTCCGGCGAAGAATGCGCCTATATTCTTTATCACCAACATACCGAATAACTTTTAGTTTTGGAGCAAATTTCTCCATTTCAGAGACCCAACCATCTGTTACACTTAGAGGACACAATACCACTGTGGATAGTTGATTGATGAAAAGAAAACAAAAGTATCAGGCACACCAATACCAAAAATATAAACTTCAAGATTTTCACACCAAAAACAGAAACAAAACTCACAAAATGGCCCAGGTGACAACTTGTGAACCTTCAAATAGCTCAATAAAGAGACAGCTTGCAAAGTCTTGCCCAGTCCCATCTGCCAATCAATCACTTAGATTCAAGTATAATGAACAAGGAAAAGAATATGTCACTTTTGCTCAATATATTGCAAATACTTGTATCTTATTGCAAAAATAAACTCCACAAGCCTTAACAATCAACATCAGAATCTTCACTGACAGGAAATAATGCACCAGCTGAACAGTTACTTCCATTTTCCCGAAAATTATAACTAAAATTCAAACTCATAAATTCACATTCAAATTTAAGAAATTTTTTGAACTCATTCAAAATATAAGACCAGAAAACTTGCAGCTTTACCTCGTCTCCTGCAAATTCAACCAATGCATCCAAGTTAATGCATTAAAAATATTTAATTCTACTTTTTCTGTTTAAATTTTCTCGACAACCAAACATATCGGAAATGATACGACAGCTCCTTACCAAGAATGACGTTGACGCCAAGATAGTATCGGCGTATGAGCCACGAGACGCCTTCGACTTGGTGAGGCTTTAGTGAAGCCGTGACGCCGAGCTCTTCAGCGCTAACACGCTCGTCGCCGGCTCGTGTGTCGTCGGCGAGTATAATTTTCGCTGCGGCTTTGAGCCTCTGCTCGTAATTCATCGTCCTCCCTCCTAGTCACACTCTGTAGTGAGAGTGAGAGATAGAGAGATGGCGATTGACTGCCTAATAGTGACGAGACTAAAGTACCCTTGATTGAGTTCCAAATTTACGAAAGTGGCAGCATTGACGGTCCAGTGATGGGTAGCGTGGTGGTGCAACAGGCGGCGCAACAAGAGTAACGTTGGTTGTGGTGGGAAACGGTGCGGTGGTGACTTTTTGTTAAATTAACATTACTTTTAAAAATAAAAATAAATTAAACGCTCTAATTACGTGTCACCATTTTATTAATTAATTAAATTTATTCATCATCGTTTTGTAACGCAAATTTGGTATATAAATTTAGTGTAACCAGATTGACCTTTTCTCTAAAAATCCAATCAAATATAGTAGATTTCACGTGTTATTCGCAGTAATGGTCTCAACTATATTCATAGTTACATTTTGGTTCCCTCAATTCAATTATTAGTTGGACCTCACTCAACTCTGTTTTTGTTACACCAATAGTCATTCCGTCAAGTCTGTTAGTTTTTTCCATGTAAAATGATGACGTGGCAAGCATATGTGAGAATCTCGTAGATTCGTGAGGGGCAAATCTGACTTTTCAGTTAGCCTTCTTCAGCTCCTTGAACTCAAACTCCCTTGGAGTGCCCGGAAGGCTCTTGAGTGCCCCTAAGATATTCGGCACGGCAACACGGCTGTGCGTACGAGTACCCAACCCATGGTTCTCACCAAATCATCTCCATGGTAGAATTAGCGAAGCTAATCTCCCAACACCAACCCAACTTGCCCGTAACAATTCTACTCACAACTTCCACACCTTCTGAAACCTCCGCCACATCCTCCTCTTACATCAACCCCATCTCATCTGATCCAAACCAAACCAAACTCAATCTCCCAATCTCCTTCTTCACCCTCCCCTCCCTCCATCTTCACCAATCCCACATCGAAAACCCTGTAGAATCTGCAATCGAAATCATGCGTCTCAGTATCCCCAATGTCCTCCAAGCCCTCGAAACCATTTCACAAAGTTCAAAAGTCTTAGCCTTTATCACCTCCTCTGTCCACCTCCCATATGACCCTCAAATCTCAACCTACTTCTACTTCACCTCATGCGCCTTTGCTCTTACTCTCTTTCTCTACCTACCCACCATCCACAACCAAACACCCAAGAGCTTCAGAGACCTAAACGATGCCGTCCTCCACTTCCCCGGATTGCCACCTCTCCGAGCCTCCCAAATGCCCCTGCCTCTTCTCAAACACGGTGGCCTTGCGTACGAGTACTTTGTCAACTTCGCTGCTCATCTTCCAAAATCACAGGGAATTATAACAAACACCTTCCAAGCACTCGAGCCATCTGCAATCAAAGCCATAAGCGATGGTTCTTGCGTTCCAAATCATCAAACCCCGCCAATATTCCACATCGGGCCATTTTCTGTGGGGACTTTTGCAGAGCAACATGCCTTCCATTTCCCTTGCATAGCTGCTCATGTGCGCAGCCATAGGGACGGAGCCAGCTAAGGCTCACTGGGTGCAGATGCCCCCATTCATCCGCTCGAAACCATGAACCCAAACCCATCAAATTGATAACAAAATTCATTCACACTCCCCAAACCATATCTTTGCCAAACCCACTCAAATTGTTTTCTTCAGCTCCCCTTGTTATTATGGTACCAGACCAGAGCCAGAGGCTGCTAGGACGATACCTCATGATTCTTGCTCACCCAGAGCCCAGGGAAGTGGAGAAAAAGATAATAGTGGAGGCCTCCTCACCCAGAGCCTTATTGAAGCCATTGTACGACTACGAGTCTCTCTTCTCTCCCACATCTCGGATCATCCCTATACCAAAAGTCGACGATGAAGACGAAGATGAAGACACCACAAACCCATTCCCCGAAACGATGACGTGGAGGAGTTCTAGGCCCGTGTCTTTTTTAGGTTTTAAAATGTTTTTAGGAAAGCATCATGAATTTCCGAATTTACCCTCACTTTTGACAGAAAAAGTCACAGACTTTACGGAAGGACTAATGGTGCCAAAAAAACACAGAGTTGAGTGATCCCTGAACTAATAATTGAATTGAGGGACCAAAGTGTAACTATGAGTATAGTTGATGGACTATTGCTGCGAATAACCCTTATTTTTTTTTTAGGGGTACGGACCTTTAGTTTGGCAAACCTGAGCTATAGGCCAGGTGGTTTGTTTTTTTCAACCAAAAAAATAAAGAGAGATTCATTATTATACCTAATATAGGAGCCCAAATTATAAAAATATTCTATATGAAATTGACTTTAAAACACACCCAAAGCCTATTTATAACATAACAAAAAAGTTTTTACCTTATTTTAAATTACAAAACTGCCATTGATTTCTTAAAACAAACTCAACCCCAAACTTCATAAAAAAACCCAAAACACTCAATAGGGTATCAAAGTAATTTAATAATCAAAATTAAATTAAATACGGTCAACTGTCATTTTTTGGGTTTTTTTTTATAGAAATTAAATGATATATGGTTTATTTATAGTTTTAGTGCTAAGAAATGGTATATGACTAAATATCTCAAAAATAAAATCCTGGCTCACCCAATTTAAATAGAGATATTTAGTCATATGCCCATTCTTAGCACTAATAATATAGATAAATCATACACCATTGAATTTTTATAAACAAACCCACAAAATGATAGCTAGTCCTATTAAATTTAAGTTTGATTATTAAATTACTTTGATACCTTATTGAGTATTTTGGGTTATTTTATGAGGTTTTGGGGTTGCACTTGTATTAAGAAATTGATGACAGTTTTGTAATTTATAATAAGTTAAAAGACTCTTTGTAATGTTGTAAATGGGCTTTGGGTGTGTTTCTAAAGTTCATTTCATATATGATATTTTTATAATTTGGGTCTCTATATTGGGTATAATAGTGAATCTCCCATTTAAATAACCTAATCTAGTTCTCCTAGTCAATAAAAAGAAAGAGGGGAGGGGGAAGGGGGGAGGGGGGAGGTGGGGGTGGCTTTCCTAGGTCACCAAATCTAAATAACCTAACCTCATCTAGTTAGGGTGTGGGGGAACTCACACACAGCATAGCAAAAGAAAAAAACTCACACACAGCACATAGAAAAAAAAAGCACCACCCTACCTTGCATGTAAAGGGAAAAAAAAAAGAACGCACTTGTTGTTGCTGCACTCACCTTCAAGACTTAATTCAAGTGAACCAAGTTCCTATATTCGTCATGAGCTTCTCTCAATTTCTTGATGCTTTAATTTGAGGATTTTTTTTGGAGTTTATGAAGTATCAATTAGGATTTGCAATTGGGGCATTGGTTTCAGTTTATGAGTTATGAATGATCAAATAAGATTTGTAATTGATTTTATTGTTCTTGCTGTTTTTTTTTGTTATCAATGAAATCACATGGTATTGTTGAGTTTTCTATCTACTTAGTATCTAAATTTAGCTCACCCTATTTTAAAATCTTTAGTTCGTCCCTGGTTCGAGGTATATGGTTAATTGGTTATTTCCATCTCCCTAACCAGAAAAATATATATGGGATTATACCAAACATATGGACGATTTAGGTTTTTTGTGTTTAAGATTAAAGTTGATTTGAGATTTTTTTGGCAGCCATTGATGATAAGGAAAAGAGAGGTATAAGGAGAGAGACAAAACAAAACTCCATTAAGAAACGGAAAATAAAAATGTGGTGAAACGAAATACTCTTTAGGTCGAATGTATAATGAAAAAAATTAACATTCTTGTTGGGAAGCACTTATGCTCATAAACGTTTCTAGTATCGGGGATGAGATTGTGTGTGACGATATCCTAAGTCAAACACAAGTTGTCATTCATTTTAACTTTCCCATATGACAATGCATGATTAATTTGAGATGGTAATACCTCCTTTAGTTATGATTTTCGTTACTTCACCTTTTTTATTTATTTATAATATGTCGGCATATTTATGGAAAGTATTGTATTTAGTCTTGTTGTAATTTATTATTTCCTATTTTATTTAAGGTTAACACATTTTTGTACTTCTTTATAAATACCTTAATATTGAAGAAAAATACATATCTGCACATATCTCAAAAACTCTCATATACTTTGTTTCACAACAAGTTCTTCTCCTCTGATCACGAAGGTCTTTTATTCTCCAATTTTGCAGGGGCATTGGAGACTTTCTAGCTCCGTGGATTTTTGCTCCCAGAAACTCTATAACAGCATGTGCACGTAATGTGTAACAATCTGTCGAGAATGCAGCATACGTGAACACCTTTCGAATATTTTGCATGAATATTGCCTAAATAAGCTTTCCTCTCTCTCTAAACGAGACTCAGAAGAGGGATAAAGCCTTTGACTTAATTATGAAGGTGGTGGTGGAGAATTTGACAGGAACTCTCTTCTATGTTCAAGTGGGCAACAAGGCCACAGTTGCTGATCTGAAGCGGGAAATCGAAGCCCAACAGAAGCTCCCTTATGACCGTCTGATCTTCATCCTTGACACTGATGATCATGATCATCATGGTAGCCAGCTGATCAAAGATGATGTGGATGGAGTTTTGCTCGTTGATTACGGAGTCCAAGATGGGTCCCATGTCTATATGTTTGTCAATCCCCTTGATGATGAGTCCACTGACCACCCTTTTGAGTTTAACTGGTCTGATTCTTTATTAGGTTAATATCTTTGTTTCCACTCCCCTTTTATCCACCTACACTCGTTTTTGTTTAGAAAAATGGAGTGTAAGTGGATAAAAAGGGTGTGGGAAAATCAGTGCCGTTTCTTAATTGCTTATTCTTCCTTAACCAAGTATTTTGATAGTTTGAGCTTCAGAATTGCAGATTTTTTGTTTATAATGTTGCACCATAGTTGCTCCAATTGTTCATATTTGAGATATTTATTTTAATTCAAAGAGAGTTCTCAATTCCATTCCAGGAGAACTGGATTATCCCGTTTGGCGAATTGAATTATGTAATGTAATTGGATATGATTCATACTTTATAATTAAATGTTTGGTAGCGTAAAACAATATGAATTGGATTATGTCTAATCTTACTTGGACTATGTAATAGCATATTTCAATTAATCTAACCTCTTGATCACCTGTAATACCAAACACATCATTGGATTAGTGTTATCCTCTTCAATCCATTTTTACCTTATAATCCAATCCAAACATGGCCTATGAAGTAAAATTTTTGGTTAGACAAGGCTATATAGGAAACTATAAGCCACTGCTGCATTGACCAGCAAACAAATGAGGCACTTGTATCTGAAATATATTTGTCTGGAAAAAAAATTACAGATCACTTATTTTTCTCATCCAGATTGTCAAAGAAATCCTGATAAAACAGAAATGCTAGGATACTTGAAGATACAAATGGGTCTCTATACACTTGTGTTGTGAAATAGCAGAAAAGAAAACTGATGATCACAAAGAAGTTTCATTTCAGGAGCTGAATAAATTTACACATGAAAGAAGGAAGGTTCAATTATCCTTGTTACTACAGAGACGAACTCAACTGTAAAAATCTTTGAGCCTCCTCAACGCGACCAAAACGAGTAAGAAGTCCAATGATCAGAGAATATTGCTCTTCAGAAACCTTCACTTTATAGACACGAGACATCAAATGGAAGATACGACAAGCATCATTGACAAATCCAGCCTGGTCACAGATAGATAGAACCACTTGGAAAGTGAAATGGTTTGGAGTGAAGTCTTTAGATCTCATCTCATCGAAAAGATCAATAGCATCCCGATACATGCCATTGTAGGCATAAGCCTCTATAATTGCAGTCCATGTCATTGAACCCTTGACAGGGATTATATTGAAAGCTGACTTTGCATGATCAACAGCTCCACAGTGCCCATACATTTTCACTATTTCAGCTGCAACGAAAGGGATGGACTCAAAATCCTTCTTCAAAACTTCTCCATGGATTTCCTTCCCAAGCTTCAAATTCTTCAGTCCATTGCAAATAGTCAAAATCCTTGCCATTGCAACCGAATCTGGCCTGTGCTTCGATAAGAGCATTGACCTTATCACACCAAGTGCCTCATATAGGCACCCGTTGTCAATATAGGAATCAATCATGGCTGTCCAGAGAATGACATTTCTCTGCTCCATCCCATCAAATAGTCTTCTAGAGTACTTAAAGATTCCACATTTTGAGTACATTACCATTAGGGAAGAAATTATAGACACATTGGGCAAGAAACAATTCTTGACAGCATAAGCATGAATCTCCTTCCCTCGTTTCAAATCCTTCAACTCTGCACAAACTGGAAGGACGGTGGCAACTGTGACCAAATCAGGCTTAAACCCTTCCTGCTGCATCCAAATGACCGATCGCAATGCCTGCTCAAGCCTCCCATTTGCAACATAACCCGACATCAAAGCAGTCCAACATATTGCATTCCTCTCCTTTGATTGATAAAAAACCCGCCTCCCCATATCCATGTCTCCACACTTGCAATACATATCTATCAAGCCAGACTGAATGAAAATCTGCTTCGAATAACTCTTTGTCTTCAGCACAAAAGCATGAACCTCCTGCCCTAGTTTTCGAGCCCCAACATCTCCAATCACAGGAAGAATACTAGTCAATATAACCGAATTCGGCCTTATTCCTTCATCTACCATCATCCTAGCATACTCCAGAGCTTCCCTTTGCCGCCTATTATGCGCAAAACCTGCAATCATGGTTCCCCATACAACAACATCTCGTTCACCGAATTCTTCAAAAATGCGGTAGGCAAGCTTAATCTTGCCACATTTGAAGTACAAATCAACCAAACTCGTCCGAACAATCGAGCTATCAATAAAACCATTCTTAACCAAAAGGGCATGTGTCTTTAAACCTTGTGAAAGCGCCGAAGCACCCGCAAAGCTCTTCATTACACTAGAGAAAGAATACACATTCAACTCGACCCCTAAGGCCCTCATCTCCGTATAAGTATGAAGAACATCCCGGTATCGCCTCCCACCCGAAATGACAGTGCCTCTAAGCAAGGCATTCCACGAGTACACACTCTTGCTAGAACTTTCATCGAACAGCTGTTGTGCATCTTCCACTGAACCAAAACTAGTATACATATGGACCAACTTCGTACGTATAAAATCGTTGCTTTCGAGCCCGTTAATCCGTATATGCGTGTGGATTTGCTTTCCATGATCTTCAGACCTTGTTCGGACGCAAGCGGCGATAAGGGAAGAGAATGTGGTGGCGTTAACTGGGATTCCCTGTTGGTCTAAGTAGTCCAAGATGCTCAGGGCCTCCTTGAGCTTGTTGCGCCTTGCGAAGCTCTGTATGTCCTTGTAAATGGCATGTGGGTTCTTGGTGTGGAGTGGTAAGGAGTCCGGAAACGCGTCGTTTTCGGCAAAAGTCGGAGTCTTTTGTTGCCGTCGTGTTAAAGCTTTCAGCTTGAAGGTTTGGTGGTTATTGCAGTTATTGCAGTTGGTGGCGGTGAACCAAATGTTTGGCGGGAAAGAGTGATGGTGCAGAGAGAGAGGCGGTGAGGTTACTGTTACAGCTTCCATGGCCTATCAGCAATGGCTGTTGGCCTGTTACTTCGAGTCAGACGGAGTTTTGAGTCTTTTGACGATGTTCAAGTTTTGTTTCAAATGTTGAGCTGAAGGAAAGCCCAAGCCCAATATGGCATCACGCCAGCCCATCCCATAAACCCAATTTGCAATCACGAAGCTCAGTTCTGTAGACCTGTAAAATTCCTTCAGTGCTTCTCTCTCTCTCTCTAAAGTTACAATGGCTTCCAAGTCTTCGAATTTTCTTCAGCGCTATGGTTACGATTTGCTACTTGGATCCATAGCTGCGTTTTATGTGTTCATGGCGCCCTACACTAAGGTTGAAGAAAGCTTCAATGTTCAGGTAAAACTTTTCTTTGCCACTCTCTCTGTAAGTTGCTTGCCGAAAGTGTAAGAAATTGAGAAAAATGGGAAATATACACCTTAGAGAGTTAAATTATTAATTTGCGAATGATTTGTGGTGTTATATACTTGTAATTTTTCAGCTCGCGCATATGTAATTGTGGTTGCTGAGAAAAATGTTGGAAATGAAAAGATTTTCATTATTTCAGATAGTAAAGAGAAAAGAAATGTCAAACAGGCCAATCTGTTTTTTCTATACAGTATATGAGCTAGAATTTAAATGAATATTTGAAGTTCAACTTTTGTTTGATAACTGATAATGGGAAGATGAGTCTGTCATCTGGGCAACCGACTTCTTTATCCTATCTTGTTTCTTTTGGCTTCTATAGTTCTTCTGCTTGCTAACTTTGTGTTTTTTTCCCTCTTGTTTGTTATTAGGCAATGCATGATATACTATACCATCGACATCACTTAGATAATGTAAGTTTACTTATCTGTCTCTTCATATCGTTCTGTGAACTGTTATTCTCTGGAATGTGTTGGCCCTCTTGCCTAACTGTTCAGTTGGATGGATGTTTGCCTTCCTGATAGTATGATCATTTGGAGTTCCCTGGAGTGGTTCCTCGCACTTTCCTTGGTAAGCTTGTAAAACTTGCTTAATGCTGCTACGCTTGCGATTACAGTTTAAACAAGTAACACTGCAAAAAAAGGCTTTTGGGGCAATCCCCATATTTCTTGTGCAGTTTTAATTGTTTTAGGGTTTTGTCTCATAGAGCCATTAATCAGCTAATCAGAAATTGTACTGATTCGTTGATAAATTATTAAATGCTCCAAAAGGTTTAACTTCACTTATTACTATGTTACGTCATTCTTCTAGGTGCATTGCTTGTATCAAGTTTGGCAGCTCCTTCTGTTTTAGCAATGGAATTGTTGCACGTATCAAAGATTTATAGTCTTTTTGCAGGTTAGTACTTTAATTGCTTGAAATTTACATTCATCTGTGCTTTGTTTCTACAAGTGAGCCCAGAAGATGGGACCAAATAGGTGATAATTCCACCTTCTGATCTACTCTTCATATAGATTAGTGTCCATTCTTTTGTGTTCATGGCCATGCTGAGATTTGCAGGCGACCTTCTTGCTTGCTGAAATGGTGATTTGGAAGGTCATCTAGTCTCTTAGAGGAGTTGTTTGTAGAGCACTTTGTTTGCGTATTATGTGGTACATTTGGTGGGAATTGAAAGGCATACTCTCATGTATTTATTATGTACTTAGGATCATGTATTAATAAAGTTTACTCCTTATGAAAAGAAAAAACAATGAAATGCTTTGGAATATGCTTTTCGTTCTCTTTGAACATCTATTCTAACCGTTTATTTGTTGTATTATATGTTTTATGTTAACATTTGCTAAATTGTTTTAGTTTCTGTTTGCCAGTTCGTTTGGCATTAGGTGGTGTCATATTATCTACATTACGCTTCTTTCGTCTTCAGGTATGTTCTTGTTTAATCCTTGTTCATTTTCACGTACTTTCATCCTTTTTCTGAAACCAGATGTGATGCCTGTTTTGACTAGTTATGGCTGTATATCCTTTAACTTGTGGTCCTAAGGTGAATAGGTCATAAGGCTCCACAATTACATGCCAAAATATATATGCAGTGTTGCAAATAAAGGGGGGAAAACTTGTGATGCATATGTTCTGAATATATTTGATAACCTTTCTTGCAACTGAAAGAAAAATCCAACTTGCATGCCTTGTTTCCATTACTTAAAGTTAGATGCAAGAAAGAATTGTGCTACAATCTGGATTTAACTGGTAGCTTTGATACCGTTGACTTAATTTTAAAAAATATCTTTACGATTATCCTCCATACTTTTCATGATTCAATTAGGTATTTTAAGTTGTCATTGTACTTTTCGTCCATTGGACTTGTTGTATTTTGTTCAGTTTAATAAAGTTTTTATTTCTTATAAAGAGAATAAAATAAAATAAGTAACCCTTAAATTAATTTTTTTTTTTGGTGCTAACCCTTAAATTTATTTCATTTCTGCAGGTTAGACATAAGTTTGGACTTCAAGTAGAAGCTTTCTTTGCTATATTAACTGCAGTTCAGTTCCACCTGTTGTTCTATTGTACTCGCCCACTTCCAAATGTACTAGCTCTGGGTGTAGGTAATTCTTCTTGTGCACAATTTTGTTTTTCTTTTAGATTAGTGTTCTAAAGGTGTGTATGGATGAACTGGTTATCTAACCAACCTTTGCAACTGCTTGTTTGGTCCTGTAATTCCTTTTCCCGCTTCCCCTACTCCAGTGATTTTAGCTCACCTGCCAAATTAAGTAAATTCGCAAGGAGTTTAAAGCATAGTTTGTTTTGTCATGTATCTATTTATTTGTTATTTCTTTGTGCTTTATTTTTAAATTTTTATGAGCAAGTTGTATAAGCTTAAAATCTATGAAGCACAAAATACTCCAAGATTTTATATGGAGCATCGGATATGGATACTGCCTATTAGACACCTGATGTGGCTAGATACGTACCCGATACTCCAAGTATGCATCCTTTAACATTTTGGCAAGTTTGACTCAAGGATAAGAGAATAATGCATGATTGTTATGCTCTAGATAGGGACGGGAAAAGGGTTATTGCACATCTTTCTTTTTTGTTTCTCGTTAAACGATGTCTGTTTGTAATTATAAAATGTTAGGGGTCAATGGTGAGAAACATATAATAGGAAACAAAAAAGTTGGGAAGGAGCAGTTCTTATTCTCTTCATTGTGCGACGGAGGTGGCAGGGTTTTCTCATTTGCATCCCACAGAAGAAGTGGAGGAGAAGAAGATTTTTTTTGGTTAACATATTCGTTTCAATTGGATAAAATTCCTATGGAATTGAGAAACAAAGAGAAAGAGTTCCTTGAATGCTTGGCATGAATATAGCATTATTTGTATAACCCTATATATGTTTTGTGTATAATTATAACCTTAATAGTTAATAGCTCTTATTGTGCTTGGTTTGTGATGCATGCTAGCTTTCATTCTGATTTAAAATATGGATTGACTTTGCCAGCTTATTCATGTCATGGCAGCGTTTACTTATTTACTTATTTTCTTTTTGTAGTCAATTTGGCATATGGATATTGGTTAAAGGAGAAATGTTATGCAGCTATAAACTGTCTGGTATGTTTCTATTTGCTCAAATCAGATTATGCATCATATATGGAATTCATTTGTACTGAAACTTAAAATCTCCCATATACTTAGCTTACTTGGACACATTGGCTAAGGATATTATATTCTCTGTTCTTTTGTCTCATCGTAATTTAATTTTTGGTAGACTTTGTTGATGATTTTTATGAAAATAAGTTTGCTTTTATTCCTTACAATTAAAATTGTACACATGCCTTTTGATGATTTTCTTACAACTTACATTTTGATTTCAATTTGTATATCTCTTACACATCCCTGATTTTCCATGTTCAGATTTTTGCTACAGTTATCTTTAGATGTGATATTTTGTTACTTCTTTGCCCTCTTGGCTTGGAGCTTTTGTTGGTAAGTTTCTACTTTGCCCTGGTTAAGGTGGATAATCATTTTTGCATTTTGTAATTTGTGCCTAACTATAAGAATTTGATTTTTTTTTTTTAACGACAGACTAGAAGAATTTCATTATGGAAGGCGTTGAAATGCTGCAGTTTGTGTGCTCTATTATGCATAGGTAGTTTTATTATTATTGATATTACTAGTTTCATTATTAGTGTTGGAATTACTGCTACTACTACTATCCTACTCTCAATTTCTTAAGATCATGTCTCTGCAACCATAACAACAATTTCTGAATCAGTGTGCGGGTTTGGATTTTTCGCAGTGCAGGTCTTACTGTATTAGTAGATTCAATTATGTGGAAAAGGTTACTGTGGCCTGAATTTGAAGTTTTCTGGTTCAACTCTGTTCTGAATCGAAGTTCAGAGTGGGGTGTATCCTTACAAAAATTGTTTGTTGCACATTCGATCTGCAAAGTGTGTTGTATTATTCTTATCATACAATCCATATTTTAAAATCCTTTTAGTTGTATTTATGAGTCGTCAAGTGTGTTTGCCTTTTGGGGTGAGGGGGCTGTGAAATTTCATTGACAACTTTACTTATCTAAATATATGTTATTAGTTTTCCTTCATTTTACTCTTATTCAGACACATCCATTTCACTGGTACTTCACTTCAGCACTCCCTCGCTTGTTGCTTGCTGCATACCCTCTTTTTCTGGTGAGTCTAGTACTCAAAGAAATAAAGTATATTTTTATTATATAAACCTGCTGTTTCATGTATAATTGTTGTGGGTGCTACTTTGTCAGGCATACATTTATACTTGTGATCCTCTTGTCTCCAAAACCCCTTGTTCTTCCTAACTTGATACCCAATCTTGTTTCAGCTTGGGGTCTTACTAGACAGAAGGGTTTTGTTATTCATTCTTCCAGTCTTCTCCTTTGTTTTACTTTACTCTAAGCTTCCCCACAAGGTATAGTGCTCATATTATGGAAAGTTTGATGGACTTACTTTTACCATTTAATAATAGATATTGAATAGACCTTATTACTTCATGATGCAGGAGCTTCGTTTTATCATTATCTCAGTTCCCATCTTCAACTTATCTGCTGCAATTGCTGCTACTAGAGTGTATGTGGTGTCTATTTGTTTTGTTATCTAATCTAATTTGTTGGGAATTTTCTTCACACATAGAATCATATTGTTGCGTTACTTGTATGTTTACTCCTACATAAATGAAACCTGAATGCAAACTATTGAGACTTATTCTTTGACCAAAAACTCTTCTCTAATTTTGCTCATATAGCTCTAGGCATTGGTTTCCAGAATAAAATTTTCTTTAACCAATTTAATGGTACTGCATCATTTGGCCTTTGGCTTAAAATCATACAAAAAATTAGTTTGGGTTGTCATAAGGCGACCTTGGGAACTTTAAATTGCTCATCTTTTTCCTCTTTTTTTTTTTGGTTTCAATTACTGATACTAATGAATAAATAAATTCTGATTTTTACTTGCTACAGCTATAACAATAGGAAGAAGACTTATTGGAAGTTTCTCTATCCAATTATGCTCGGATTATTGTTGATCAGGTTAGATATTTATTTATTTTTGTTTCACTGGGAACAATAATCTGCTACCTCCTTGACTAATTTTATATTTTGTAGTCTAGGGTGCACTGTCATAACTTTCATGGCATCCAATGAGAATTATCCCAGTGGTCATGCTCTAAAACATTTGCATGTGACTGGTAATCTCTCTCTCTCTCTCTCTCAAACTGACATGTCCTGCTTGTTACCTGCATTGCTTGATCTTTCCTCCCCAGTATTGACCATAGCCAGTATTTTAACTGTATTTCTCATCTCTTTGTTATGGTTGATCAATTGGATTATTTTTTATAATTTACAATTTTATTGTTTTGCTTTTACTATTAGCATCTTCTCAGATATCTCTTCATTGTGTCAGAAATTTAGCTGGTACCCTCTCGTAGTTGCTTCCATATGAATTAGAAATTATGTATTTTTTCCTTTTGGCTAGAATATGATGAGAAGTATTTTGACAGGCCAGTTTGCTAACAGTACAAATGAACTTTGGGTTCACATCGATACTTTTTCGGCCATGAATGGAATATCCCGCTTTTGTGAAAATAAGTTTCCATGGAGGTATATTTGATTTTCTCCTAGTTTTAACTTCCCTTATAACTTCTGATGGTCCTGTTAGCTATTTGTGAATTTTTTTTTCAGTTACAGCTATTTGAGAAATTAAGTACTGATCCCGCTCCAACCGGGTGTCAGTGATCTGTCCCGCTCTCTTTGGACCGGCATTTTGGAATTTAACAGTACAATTATAAAACTAACATTAAAAATGTAAAAATTTTGGTTTCCATTTTATGCAACAGGATCTGGTTGGTAATAGCATATTTCTACAAATTATGCGCTTTTAAGTTTACTATTGGATGTATAAGCTGTGGAAGGTTTGTGTATCAGTTCATTTGACACGGTGCAGGTATTCTAAAGAAGAAGGGATTCCTCCAGAAGAATTATGCCAGAGAAATTTCACCTATCTTATAAAGTGAGTTTTCCCATTGTCTTCTTTTTTCTCTGTCCAGAACATCCTTAAAATCAAATTTGTGAAGTCTGTTTATAAAAATTTCGGAACCGTTTTTTGAAGAATGTCATTCATTCTCACATAACATAGAATTAAATAAGCATCCGAGACCGAAAAAAAAGAAGAAAAAAAAGCAGAGAGTTCCCTTTAGCAAAAACATTTTTCTGATTATTATTCTTCTAATGCTTATGTCCTTCCTTTCAAGGAATACATGGAGAGGCTTATCTAAATCCTCAAGTTTTTCCATTCTTACTGTGATGGATTTTCTCGGATTCAAACTTATGTTGTTTTACTTTTTGTGTTGATGCGCTCACTCATGGTGTGTCTGATTTCATTCCTTTTATATATAACAGTGAACATCCTGCCATCGATGGATTTAAGTGTCTATTAGCTGAAAATGGTTTCTCACGGGTTCATTTAAGAACTGGCTTCCCCCCTATTTTACTGGTACAAAATTGATATAATTTCACCAAAATAGTTGCATGTTTGTATCAAAACCAGATGCTAACTACTTCATCCTTGCTCCAGGTTAAAGAGCCCAAGGTTTATATTCATGGAAATGTAAGAAACAAAGATGTCATGCATAGAAATTGGCCAGGCTGCTCGTGACTTTGATGAGGTAAGCGTGGTGTGTGTTGAAACTTTTGTGAAGATGAATCGTGGTCTCCTTTAAATTTAACTCTAATGTAATAACAGATATCTTCAGATATGATCCTTTGGCAGCCATGGCCCCTCGACAAACTTATACTTATTGAGAAAACCTTCCAGCCTGATGACAAGAATCCTGTCTCTTATTAGAATGAAATACAGCTCCAAAAATATGCCATAGAACAAATTCAGTATCTACACCTGAGTGGGAAAGGAAATTTGAGAATTACAAGTGCTTGTTAATTCGTCTTCTAATATTTGCTTTTTTGACAAACAGTATAGCCATATCTCAGTAAAACATATTCTTATTTCTGACCTAATGCAATGTGTTAAATTTAACCTTGATTTGAGCATGAACAAGGACAAAGTTTGCTGTGTCTTGTTTCACACAAGTGTTGTAGGAACTTGTTTACACAATATTGGGGGACTGATCACCCTTTTCCCTTGTGAAATGGGAATTAGGCACAGAATAGTTAACAGATTTTATAGTTGGATTTCATTAGCCAACGTGAACAGATATTCTTACATATTGCACACTACTTTTGATAATATAGAGACATGTAAAGCATTTTCCATGGCCAAGTGTACATGAAAGTAAATTCTAAGTCTAAAGATATTATTGTGGCTTGAAAATCCCCAGTTAGAAATTCAATTCTGACCTTTCATTTACGTAATGATTGAGACTTTGAGAAAAAGCAGCATAAGAAACCAAGTGAAAATTTCAGGGTCCCCTCGGGGATCAACTTGACTTTCTATGACAGAACCAACGTAGACTCTGTCATGGATCAACGAAGACTCTGTAAAGGATCCTGAAGATTTTCTTGCTGCCAGTTCCTGATGGAAAATCATAACGTTTTGTTTTGGCCAACAAAATGAGAAGGGTAATCATACCATTTTTCAGTAAAACTGGTCAATCTACCTGTCGTGAAATGACTCAGAGGCCCTCAAAAGTAAGTAACGTGTTGAATACATGATTTTATTTGATGACATTTTAGATGGTTGCTAGGAACAACAGGATTTTATTTGACGACATTTTAGATGGTTGCTAGGAATTCGGGGTAGATTGACCAGTTTTGTATAGTTAATGGAAAATTAGCTGAAAAAAAGGGTCTTAGAGTTCATTTGATATCGTTCTGGGGCAAAACAGCATTATACTCAAATCAGAGCCTTATTTGGGCTCAGTTTTCTAGTCAAATTTGGAGAAAAGTTGTCAAGTCGTCGTCCTGTTCAAAAGTCTTCTCCGACCCATCTTCCTTGAAGTAGCTGGAGTCACTTCTTCTTCTTATCATCTTCATGTATCAATTAATTCAATTCATAATTTTCTTATATATCACAGAACATCCAATCCAAAAACATCAACAACTACTTCTTTCCAAAACCCTTCAATTCAAATTATTACACACCATATGGCTAGCTATGGCACCATGCAAAGGCCATCCACCACCTCAACATCAACACTTCCAACAACTACTCATCCCCATGAACCAAAAGACACAACCAGAAAAACCCGCAACGACTTCAAGCTCCTCTTCCCCTTCAACATCCCCGCAACCCTCGAAGCTGCCGCAGTTCGTATCATCCGAAACTTGGGCTATTTCCGATGGTACTACATACTCTTCATATGGACCATACTCTTCATAACCCTTCTGCCTAAGCGCAAAGTTTCCTTGATTTTCTTGGTGGCAATGACTGCTGTGACCTGCTTGTACCTTGTGCTATTAAGGGTAGTACCTAATTCTGTTGTGCTGCACAAGATCATTGATAGAAGACTGGTCCTGGCCTTGTTGGCCATTGTGACCATGGTTGAGCTCATACTTACCCTTGCAGCCCTTCATCTGTTTCTGACTTTAGGTTGTGGGACGCCAGTTGTTTTGGTTCATGCAGTTTTGAGGGTGAGAGATGATCTCTTTGTTGAGGAAGAGGCTTGTGCTGCTGGTGAATTAGTTCCACTCAGAACAACCAGTGAGCCCAAGTTATCTGATGCAGTGTGATAATTTTATGGATTCTAATTATGATTGAGAATTTGAGATCTTTTTTTTTTTTTTTTTTTTGTGTGTGGCTTCTGAGGTTGTGAGTTGGCCAATTTCTATATCTGTTTATTAGCACCTAAAGAGTGTACTTATACCAAACAAGTTAGCAGTGCATTGAGAGATTGAGATTAGTTTACAAAATATCTAACAATAAATACAACAATGAATATTGGTATATAGTTAGATCTTTATTGTATCTAAGAGATTACTTTACTGACTTGGTGTTGGTCTAGTGACATTTAGATCATGGGTGATTCGATCCTAAAAAAAAAAAATTCATGGGTGTGAACGATGCTAAAATCAAACCGAACTGTATGATCGATACTCGATTTTTTATACTCAAAACTCCTAATTTGGTGCACAAGTTTGATGATTTAGCTTTGTTATTTGCTCTACTTTAACTATAAATGAACTAAATAAATTCACAAAACAATTACAAATTGAAAAAAACAATATCTATCTTCAAAAAGGATAGATGTAAAAGAATACAAGAGAAGAGGGAACATACTTTACAATAGCAATAATAGGGCCTTGAAGTAATTTCACACACTTTATCTTCCAGCGCAGAGTCATCTCTGTTGCCAAACCAAACCCACACTTCCCATTTTCATTGCTACATTCTTAACCCTCCAATAAACCCTCTACCAACACAAAATGCTCCTCCAAACCTCTGTGCACCACCACCACCACAACCTTCCTCTCTCCTCATCCCTCTCCTACTCCACTCTCCTCCCATGCAAAATTCCAACTTTGCCCCTTCCCAGTTCCATAAATTTCCAAAGACTCCCCTCCATCTCCTGCTCCATATCCCAAGTCCACAACTATGGCACTGTGGACTACGAGAGAAGACCTATGGTCAAATGGAACGCGATATATCGGAAAATATCGCTCACGGATGACTCTGAAGTGCGCTCTGCTGACGTGTTGAACCAGTGGGAGAAGGAGGGCAAGAAGCTCACCAAGTGGGAGCTTTGTAGGGTGGTCAAGGAGTTGAGGAAGTACAAGCGCTATGACAGAGCTCTTGAGGTAAAAAGAAAAATTCAAGTGCGAAGTTTTTCTTTTGGGTTCTTATTTGGTGGGCATGCCATGTTTTTGTTGGGAAGTGCTTCAATTGCTCTGGTTGGGTGTCTCTGTGTTTTCATTTGGAATGGTTTGGTCTAATGGGATTTTGGGTTTTTGCTTCTTCTCTGGGTGTTTTCATGCTCCTGGGTAAACAGCTATATTGGGTTTTTGATTTGGTGTTTTTGAGTGTTCTTTGCTTGATGGGTATGTACTCGTATTGGTTGATAGAAACTTATTGTCTAAATTGTTTGGTATGTCTTGAGATTGCTTATATTGTAATGCATGTGGGTATAAAATTGCAAATCACCAAGTATAACATGATTGCACAATAGAAGAATTTCTAAAAAAGAATGTTTTAATTAGAGGCCCATTCTTACAACAGTGAATATAACTTCGAACTTTCAGTAAACTTCTCTCATTACCTTTTAGTGAATGTAAATCAAACCCTCAGGTTTTCGTCTGAAGCCAATAGTTCAAAATGAAAAAGTAACCTACTTACAAAGTTGGTGTATATAAGAGGGGCTCTTGCACCATAGCGAGGGTTATGATCTATTTTGAAATGAAGCGAGAGAAATTGGGAATTTAGCTCTGAATGACTTGGAGAAGTCTGAGGATAGAGGTGGTAAAATAGTGAAGTTCACCAGGTCTGCAATATTTTAGAATTGGAGACCCAAGAGTTGAGCATTTGTTTATAGAACACACCCTTGGAGTGGCTGCAGGAGCAAGATGGGAAAGTATTATATAAAAAGAGCAACTTGAAAGTGAGTAAATGCATGCCGCTTGATATACATATACATGTTATCAGGTTTAAAACTAATTACAATCTGTTTTGGGTGGACACTTTGTATATCTACTATTAATACTTTAAGTTGAATTACAACTAAATTATCAATTGACTAGTAGGGTAATCAAACAGTTAATCAATGCAGATAATGTGTAACCTATGTTTGAACTCAAAGGCAGGGAAAATGAGATTTAATTGATATCCACTTTTGCACTGGATGGACAATGAGAATGCAATGCAGCTGTTACTGATGCTGATATTGTTATTAACCTCAATTGTAGATAAACTGATGCAGCTGTGACTTAGGTTTGGGTGTGATGAATTTGGTAACTGAGGTTGATCTAAGAAGATAAGTAGAATGATAGAATAAAAATCATGAGGCAGTGCAATTGTGTTCATAAAGCCAACATTAAGGCTCCTTGAATGTTTCTGCTTTATCATCATAAGTGTGTGTTCCAATACGTGTTCAATGGTATAATGCTCTTGACAAGTGTAACTAGCTCACAGTCATCTTTCTGTTCTAGACTTCTAGTACTGTTCCTGCTCTTTAGTTTGCAGCTGGCCTTTATCTATTAAGCAATGGTCCTTTTATTTATTTCAGTTGTGTTCCATGACATGGCATATGTTTATTTTATGTTTTTGGACTGATGACATGTCTAATAATCAGTTTTGAATTTGCGTGCACCCTGCAGGTGTATGATTGGATGAGCAACAGAGGAGAGAGGTTTAGAATATCCACAAGTGATGCTGCAATTCAACTAGATTTAGTTGCTAAAGTTCGGGGAGTTGCTAGTGCTGAAAATTACTTCCTGAGCCTGCCAGATACTTTAAAAGACAGGAGAATATATGGGGCTCTGCTCAATGCCTATGTTCGCACTAAAATGAAAGAGAAGGCAGAATCTTTGCTTGATAAAATGAGAAGTAAAGGTCATGCACTGCAATCGCTTCCATTTAATGTAATGATGACTCTCTATATGAACCTCAAGGAGTATGATAAAGTTGATTCGATTATTTCTGAAATGATGGAGAAAAACATCCAGCTTGATATATACTCCTACAATATCTGGTTATCATCTCGTGGCTCCCAAGGATCTGAAGAACGGATGGAACAGGTATTTGAACAGATGAAACTGGACAGAACCGTTAATCCCAACTGGACGACTTTCAGCACGATGGCTACAATGTACATCAAGATGGGGCAGCTTGAAAAGGCTGAAGCTTGCCTGAAGAAGGTTGAGAGTAGAATCACAGGTCGTGATCGGATACCTTATCATTATCTTTTAAGTCTCTATGGTAATGTTGGTAACAAAGAGGAGCTTTATCGGGTATGGAACATATACAAATCAAGTTTTCCCAGTATTCCAAATTTGGGATACCATGCTATCATGTCTTCGCTACTCAGAGTAGGTGATGTTGAAGGGGCAGAGAAGATTTATGAGGAATGGTTGACCGTTAAGTCAACTTACGACCCTCGAATTGCTAATCTTTTCATAGCTTCTTATATTAAAGACGGGGACTTTGAGAAAGCCCAAAATTTATATGACCACATGATTGATGTAGGAGGAAAACCTAATTCGAGTACATGGGAGACCCTTGCTGAAGGGCATATTGAAGAGCAGAGAATTTCTGAGGCATTATCCTGCTGGAAAGAAGCTTTTTCTGCCGAGGGATCAAAGAGTTGGAGGCCAAAGCCCGTAAATGTGTCTGCCTTCCTTGAACTCTGTGAGCAAGAAGCCAATTTGGTAAGCAAAGAGGTTTTCATGGGACTTTTGAAGCAGTCAGGACAGCTTAAAAATAAGTCATATGCATCACTTATAGGCTTAGCTGATGAAGATGTTAGTGATGATGATCTATCATTAAAGAAAGATAGAACTAACATTACAAAGGATGATGATGATGAGAAAGAAGCGGGTGATGGGTCCGAATTGCTTTTGAACGAATTGCAGGGTACTACCCTGTGAGACTTCTTTCTTCAATGTGTTGGAAGATCTGCTCTATGTTGTCCGCACAGGGAAAGATTTTTAACTGAAATGGGCTCCTACCTTTTTCGTGGTAGTGATGAAGTACTATGGTTGCATTCTGTCTGTAGTAGCTGGGTGTATGCAAGTTGACAAGTTGGAAGTGCCTTCATATCAGAGTGCGTTTAGATGGCAAGACTACTCTGCAGAAGAATATCTTGGCAATTGGTGTGACTAGAGAGAGCCCATCTCCACTCATCTTATGCGTGAGAGGTATGTGAAATTCTTCATGTAATTTTTGAGCAGCTTAAAGGGCAAGAAGTTTTTGTTTGTTTAGCTATGCACGATGCTAACCTGACTAAAAGGAAGAAAAGACAAGTTATGAGATTCATATGTATAAACTCCTATAGTATATAGTTTTTCAGTTTCTGTTCAAATTCGTATAAATTATGGCTATGTTCTCTCATTTACCCTAAAGTTTATTGTTACTGTATGCCTTTTCATTTATGTATTTTATTTGAATATGCCTTTCAGAATTAGAAATTTGTACAATTCATCATTCAGGCTACATAAAAAAGATTGCATCCGAAAGCTGTGCAAACAAGTGAAAAAACACTTCGTATTTGCCACGCCGCATTAGTTTCACCATCAAATGTGGTCTATGTAGCATTATTTTTTCTGATTGTTCTACTGAGTGGTTCTCAATGATCATTTGGTTTCGTGACATCCAATCTTCCCTTTGTTCGTGGAAGTTTTGAGTTCAAATCTCACGTATCGACAATTGTTAATTAATAAAAATGAGAACGTTTAAAGTGGTGTAATGAGCTTTATTAATTCACTTAGGGGTGCAAATCCAACTTTAAGATATGAAGTAAACCAAAAGTGACTAGGGAGAATTGAAGTTTTCATGGTAAAGGAACAAGTTAAGGCAGCTAATATATCATGGATTTCACAATTAATGAGCAGCATATTATTATTCACCATCTGCATTACAAGATGATTCTTAAAATTTCCCACATAGGAAAAGGTGCAAAACAATTCCTCTGAGGGACTAAATTAAAAATTATTCTTCCCCCCATAGGTTTGGCCAAATTGCCAATCTCCAGGAGCAACATTATCAAACTCAAGTGTTCTCCCATTACTTGTAGTCACTTGAAACGACAAGCTTTGCCCTACCATGTTGCTTCCAATCTGCCAAATTTGGCCCCAATTTCGTGACATTTGAAGCCAATCAGTCTTAGACCCTCTGATTCTGACACTTGTCACATCCCCAGCACCACCAACATTGTACACTAAAACAGCAAGCCAAAAAGGGTTTCCTTTGAGCTTAAACTTAACCCCTCCTTTTTTAGAGCAAGAGACTCTTCTATATTTGATAGGAATTATGCCAGCTTTGGCCTGTGCAAGCTTTGTGAACATAGCCATGGACAAGTCAAAGTGTTTCATTGGAGGATTGCACCAATGGTCAGGAGCTGGATCCCAATTTGGTGGACAGAAATTGGTTGCTGTGATTTTGATTGTGCCAGAATTTGGTATGCACCATTGTGGATCATCTACACACATGACCTCAAAGCAAGCACCACAATTAAGCCCATTGTTGAATAGTGCTGTGCTTAGAGCTGTTGTCTCCAAGCCGTAGCCTTGTTTGAAGAGATCACCATATCCACAAGCCCCCTCTGTTCAATTGACAATCACAATAAGTTAATTAAAACTCGATCATTATCTCATTTTACATATCGAATACTTGATTATATACACCTTCCTCTCATATTATGTACATCACTACGTGTTGTACCATTGTGAGGGAGAGGTTATGTATGCAACCGGCGGATGCATACACATTATATTCTTCACTTACGCATGGTTTCTGATCCGCCCATGTCACCATAAAACGTTGCGTGTGCGTTGTCCCAGTCATTGTCTGCAGCGTTTGCACCAATGGTGATTTTCTTGCCCATGGCTTGAGCCAAAAGAGTGATCATGAACACTGCCCATGTAAACAAGTTCTGAAACTTAGCCATGGCTATATGAGAGTGAGAGAAACTTGAATTCTATTGTATTTCTACACACACCTACACACACATTTATATACAGAGATGTATATAGTCGTCATCATGAATATCCCTTTTCCACGTGTAATTAGATTGGTGTGTTTGTTGGTAAATCAAAACATGCAAGCAAGGTCCAATAAAGGTCTTTGGAATCATCCTAAACCATATTCATAATATGGCAGTAACTTAAATACACAATTAATGTTAAACTTGGTTGGTAATGCCTTATATCCAGTGCTGCAAGTGATGCCAAATTTAAAATGAACCACATTTAAGGTCCATGCCCATAATCAGCAAATCTGAGGTGGATATCATTATCTGGCTGGTAATTTGTACCAAGTATAAGTAGGGAGATCTGTTTTCTTTCCTTTTTCCTATTAATCTAATTTTGTTTAAACTGAATAAGTTATATTCAATAAACAGTGTTGCTCATAGGTTGGCACGTTTTCCTCTTGATATTGCTCATGATTTTTTTTAATTTAGTACAAGGGATAGTCTAAACTATAGGATATGAGGATTTCTCTCACACACACAACAAAGATGTCATGGGGATTTGAACCTGAGACATATGATTCGCAAGTCCAAGTCCTTTTCCATTGGGCTAGACCTCGTTGGCCCTATTCCACTACTCATAATCTTGTTTGATTCAAGGAACCTTATGATTGAATTCAGGATCTTTGATTTCAGGATTGTATGGTTTCTTAAGTTCTCAAAGGTTCAAAAAGTGAACAAACTGATTTAATTTAGGATCTTTTATTTTAGAATTGTGATTTGTATGGTTCCTTAAGTTTGTTCAATAAAAAATATCTTTTCAAAAGTTCAATAAATGAAAAATCTGAATAAATCCTAATAATTAGTTTGATGAGAAAATATCCTTTAGAAATCGTACATGCACCTCTAAAAAAAGGATTAAAAATGCTCACAATTAACAATTATAATCTTTAACAAATGATGAAGAACTACACATCAACCCATCTTCTTGATCGAACAATGAATTACTACTCACGAAGACTAAGGCTCCATTTGATTGAAATTGACAACGAAGCTATATACACATTTGCTATATATAAAAAACTAGAAAACATTATATTCAATATGTATTCGAAATAACTAAATGTAATACATTTGGAATGGATTTAGAATGACTATATGTCAAGAGTCATTTGAATCCATTTGTTCTCTTCATTTTATTTTTATTCTAAAGTATGGTATATACGGACTATAATCTTACAATGTAGTATTGTAATGTCGTATTCAATTTGGAACCATTCCATCCAAATATACCGTAATAGTGATTTCCTTGTTCAAAATGTATGCGAGATTATGAAAATGGAGCTTTAAGCTTTCAAAAAGTTAGCCAATACACCCACAAAAGGTGCATTGATGTATGTGGTTGGCTCCGATTGTGGAACATTGGATCGAGAATCTTCAAATGTATCATCCTCGGCAGGCCCTCCCACAATTGCACCTACTAATATGTTAGGGTTTGGATCGTTGCTTTTGAAATACAAGTCTCCTTCATGGCACTGCATGTGTTGTAGGTGGTTTTCCATGGAAGGATTGACTGAGCCACGGTGATGTATTTTCTGAGGGAACTTTTGCCCATATCCCACCATATATGACATCCCTAGTGGGTTGCTTCCTAGTATATAATCAACCTGCATTAATATTACCAAGTAAATGTCAGCCAACAATAAGAATGAATCAATATTTGTACGTATGCTTTCTTTTCGAAAATATATTTTTAGACTGTAAATCTGAATCACACATTTTACATTATGTACCTGTCCTTTGGTGAAATTCACTATACTGGCAGGAGTGACAATGAAATTATTGCCACAATCGATCACTTTGTTGGAAGCTTTCATGTAGCCAGCATAAGCCATAAGAAGAAATGATAGGGATGTTGAATGTTGCAGGTTACTTCCTCCAGGCTTGAACAAGAGTCCACCTAATATCAAAATACAAAAACAAGAAGCGAAGATTATGTTACTTCTTATACATGTTTTGAATATCGTACGATTTTAATTCGCATTAATTTGGAAAAATAACATGACATATATTATTCTAGCAAGCTTTAGTAGGTCTGTTTTAGGCAACTACCTGGTGAATAGGTGACTGATTTTTGAGCAGGTGATTGAGGCAAAATAGAGCAGACAAGCTGGTCTGCCTTGGGAATAAAGGGATTAGCATTGTTGGGATCAGTCATTACCCACTGCAAAAAATAATGAATTAAAGAAAAAAATTAAGCTAGTTTCAACATATGTACAAATATAAGGTTCACTATCTATATATCAAAACATAAGAGATCAAGAAAATAATAATGTTCTAGATTGAAAACTCGAAGAACACTTATGTCAGTTTCCTATGCACACGTGCGTCGAAAAAGAATATAATTCGGATCATCTACGCACACAGACGACTGACCTTAACACTACTCTTGAAAACTCACCTGAGAAACAAGTATGTTGATGCCGGAATGTTTTGAATCCCATCCAAATTCAGTGACATCACCAGTTAAGGACGTAACAAGAATGCCATTTATATTTCTTACTACAGTGGGTCCCAAAAACTGTATGTTGTTTTTGACATAGTCCCAATATTGTGGTATCTTAGTTGCCTTGTATAACCACGCAGCTCCCCAAAGCAATTCATCCTGCAAACAAGTAATTACTTGTGTATCAAAATTCTGTTTTAGTTATTTTAATACAGCACAATATGAAAAATTAGACCAGTACTTAAATTTGGAAAATAAATTATTAGGATCACATAAGTGTACCTTGTAGCCACTGAAATCACAGTAAAAAGGGCAAGCTCCATCACCAATACTGTCATTGTAAGACCCCCTATACTTATCTGCGAATTCAAACACCTAATATCCATACATGGAACAAATTATTAGTCCCAAAGTTTCAATATATATATATATATATATAGAAAAAACCGGAAATTTAAGAAACTTTTTGATTCGCTAATGCTCATGTTAGACTGTGAATCTGAACTATTGATTAGATTGATTCTTGTCTGAATGTGCAGTACAGATTTGTGCATAACATAAGTCTGTAAGAGAAGAGAACATTGCATACCTGGATAGATCGGTTAAGCAGCGAAGCTGAGTAGAATTTGTCTGAATCTTTAAACACCATGGAAGAAGCTGCCAGTGCAGCTGCAGTCTCAGCTGCAACCTCTGATCCTGGCTTTTCTTTGTTGACAACATAAGTGGTTCGAGGGGTGTTCATGTCTTCAGGCCTTTCCCAACAAGTGTGGTCGCCATTGGGGTCACCAACCACACCAACAACAGAATCGGGAACACTTGTGGATTTAAGCAAATAATCAGACCCCCATCTGATGGCTTCCAGAGCATGTGGAAGTTCTGAGCCCATCAATTGTCCGAATTCTAGAACACTCCATGACAACATTGTTGTTGTGAAGGCCATGGGAAAGTTGAACTTCACATTGTCCCCCGCATCATAGTAACCTCCTACAAGATCCATCTGAAAGGGTGGAACAAGAGCATGTCATGCATTTAGGTCCATGTTGGCTAAATTAGGGTTTGAACATGTGTGGAGAAACTTTGTATTTAATATATTATTAATGAGTAATTTTGTATTTGATTTGAAAGTAATCGGTTCTGTAATTTTTAGGTGTAACCGGTTGTGTACAATTATGTCTATCTCTCTCATGACATGGTCAGTTAGGTGATGAGAGAGATAGAGACATGATTATATACAACAGTTAATGGGGAAGTTTTTCTCAACGGTGTTCTTAAGAGAGAGAGAGAGAGAGAGAGAGAGAGAGAGGGACTTACACCAACATCAGAGCCATCCTTTAGACCAGAATCTTTCCTCCAAGTAATTCGTTGTGAAGATGGTAACTTGCCTGACCTTTGGCCTTCAAAGAACATAAGGCACTTTGACAAAGCATCAGCGTAGTTATGCGAACCAGAGTTTTGTGCTGCGGCCATTGTCAACATCCAAGCTAATATTAACACCCTTGAAAGGTAACTAGTACGCATGATTTTACTCATATTTTCTTTTCTTCACAACCCACTTTTATGTATCAAAATTGAAGAGTATTTCTAGCACTGGAGTATCAAGAAGAAATAAAGCTAAAAACTTAGATATATTCTATACCCCTTGAACAATTTGGAGAACAGCCCACTGATTCGATCAAAAGCAACTCAGTAAGCAGCTGTTTATATACCATGGATCCCTAATTCAACAAGGAAATTTTATTAGAAAAAAGGAAATACAATTTACGAAAGGAAACCAGGAAAAATCTTCCTATGCTCATATGGAAACTTATTTTGGGAAAGTATTGTCCAAAAGGGACACGGAAGAAACGCACTGTTATAGAAATTCAAATCCTGTACAATTTTTTTGTTGTTGCCAAAATGTACAATTAATTCATCTTCAATAGTTTCTTCTTAACTTATTTTGTTATGATTTATTCTAGATTTTTGTGATTAATTGTCAACCTTTTTTCTCTTGAGAAACCTGATAGTACGAGGGAAATTTTATTAACCAAACAATAGGAAAACAGGAGCTTAAAACTTGACCATGATTACACTATTTTTGTCAGTCAACCCAAGTATATACAAGTAGTTGCCTTTTTTTCCATTTATGCTGCAAGGTTGCATAAATAAGACAAACCGGTCCTTGTAACCGTCCAACAGTGACATGAAATAACTCTTATGTCACACTAAGAGGTATATTGAACAACTCTTGGGTCCATGTTTGACAGTGACATAAGAGTTATTTCATGTCACTCTCGAACAGTGACTAGACTAGTTTGTTCAATTTTGGAGGGCTCGACCATTTCATCTTGTGTGAATGACTTTTGTATCAATTTCTTATAAAAAAAACTGAAAAAATGATGCGGGTGGAGTGGAGTGGGGAGTAACTTTCTCTATATAATTCCTTGAGTGGAATTATTTTTTATTTTATGATTGAGTACATTAATATTTTACCATTTTACCTCTATTATATTAATTTACAATCCTTTAGCACTTTGGTTAATCAAAATATTTTTTAAATTTTTGAATATTTTATCATTCTCTGCATTTTACGCTATATGTATTTTATGCTATATGTATAGATTATAAACCAGTATCTATTGAAATCATAACTTGGTCCCAATATTTAATAAGTTTCTGTTTCTTGAAAAGATTGATATTAGTTCATGCATGACACACAGCAAATATGCTTTTCTTCCTTGAATTGAACAGATCAGGTGAGCAACTGCTAGATTCAACAATCATCACCAAATTATAAAGCCTGCAAAAGGACTAACTGAAATGAACCCAACCGCCCAAAGCATACATATCCTCTTTACTGGATATTATTGTTGTAGAAAATTAAGCTTTTCCTCGTACGGTTCTTTTTTCTCTACTTGAAGTTCATTAAGTAAGGTTTTCATAACTTGCTAGATGAGTCAGATTTTGGATTTTCTCTTCCTAAAATACCTTTGTTATACTTGGGACTTTATTTTTCAACCGATTTGGTGAAATTTTATTTTTTCCAAACTGGTGGCATTTGATGTTTATTATTTCTGATTTGTTTACAATTCATTTGGTTTCTTCCTCTTTAGGCGTGAGTTTCTTCTTCTTGTGCATGGGATTTATCTTCTCCTCTCTCTCTCTCTCTACATGACAAGTCACTTACGGTACTTTTGGTGAGTCATAACACTATGCCAAAATTGACTTTTCGCGTCGGGGAAATACCGTTGCTAAAGGTACCCAACAACCGATGTATTGGGAACCGATGCAAAAGATATTGTGATACGCTTCGGACATTCCCCGTCGCTAAAGATGAGTTACGACTTCGCTCTTCCATAATCGCCGATGCATAAGGTGTTACCATATGCCAAAAAGAGCGTTGACCTCCGATGCCTAAACCTTTAATAGCATCAGAGAATATATCAGCATGATGCTAAATACTCATTATAGCATCAAGGGTTTTGATTATACCTGAAGCGTGTTCTAATTTACCACTAAAACTAAAACTAAAGACAAGGAAATTATTAGTTACCTCTAGAAACGATAACATTGTCTCTTAACATGTACAGAGGGATTCAAGGAAGACCATTTGTAATTGGAACCCTGCATAAGAACAAGGGACATGTAAAGATCTGCAGCTATTTGAACCAAACCAAAAAAACAAAAACAAACTGTTCTAGTTTGGAAGCTTTGATACCAAATATCAAAACCCAGAAGCCCAATAGAACCTGCAAAGTTGGGAATTATTTCCAATTTGCTATGTAATGGAGATAAATCAAATGACAGTACACAAACAGATACCAGGGACTACACTAGAACCCACGTGGGTGTGATTTGTCTCTACTGTTAGGCCCACTGTCTACTCAATACTCAATCAGTGAAAACAACAGAATTTGTCACAAAAAGGTAAATTATAAAGAGTTTCAAAAGATGAAGGAACTATACCTGAAAATCAGTTCTAGGTGCATTCAGATGGTTTGTTAATGAAAGGCAATGCATTATACAGAAGGATTCTAAATAAATTAATGAAAGGCAACAAAAACTTGGTCTCTTCCATAATCTATTTTTACAGCTATTGAAATTTTACGTTGTAAATGAAAGGAAAATCTACTGAGGCTTAAGCCATTTTCAAAAAAATTTGTATATAAAATTTGCAGGCTGATAGAGAACAAGATAACTTAAGCAGTTAAAATGGTACAATTGTACAATTCATCCACATCTAGATTTCCCCAAAAATTACTGATCATAAACAGAGTATCTCATTCATTCGTACACACAAGAATTTGTCAAATTATAGTACTTGCCTAGATTGCTGCCTCTAAGAGTGACAGAGCATCTGATTCTCTTGATAAAACTTGGACTTCACTAGTTTTCCCAGAATGTAGGCTCTCTGTCTCTTGCGATTTTAGCTAACATCTTGAACAACTGAAACTCCACCATAAAGAGCCACTTGGGACCCTAGCACCACTGTCCTTATTGTCCAATGCATCTTCCTTGCTTGGTAAAAGTTTTCAATCTGTTTCATTTTTCATGAGCATAAAATCTTTAGATAAAATTCATCAAAAAACAAAAAGGTAACAAGGACTAGCAAATTCTCTATAAACTGACCAAAAACTGCTTAAAGCCAGGCAGTGTTCTTGCTATCAGTTCCAAGTACATTAAAGCCAGGCAATTAAACTAAGAATATAGGATCTGTCACCCTTATTATTCAAATATATTTGGTTATGCACTTTGCTATTGAGCAAGTACATGTTGTGACTTTCCAGGCCCATAGTTGTCTAGCTAATATAGTTCATACAACCCATGATTTTAATACAGACAAAATCACAGTTGCCAATAAAAGAAAAAAATCAGTAACAAATCAAATGCACAAGAACAAAACAATAAAATACCTTCCCTCTTATTTCTCTCCCTTTTTTCTTTCAAAGCTTCTCTTTCCTATACTAGCAACAATAAAATCAAAACAAAAAATACAACAACAGCAAAACAAAAATAGTCCAAATATCAAATACCGATAAATTAAACCAGTCCAAAAACTTAGAATTTTAAGAGCATTCACTCCATATGTACCAACCAGTGCATCAAATATCTATCATCATGCCAAGGTTAGGTTATGTCTCCATCAGTACGCCATTCAATGTGATCACATTAAATCTCGCTGCTAACTAAACATTCAAGTTTTGGGTCAAATTTTCCATCAGTAAAAAAGGGGGAAGGGGAGAAATTACCCAATAAATTGAAACCCTAACTGATAATCTCACCTGGAGGACGACGACAACGGAGGTAAATGAAGGGACTGCGATGGCTCTTCTCGACGAGGAGGAGGACATCTATGGCTCTCTCTTTTAGGGTTTAGGAATAGATGACGGCAGAGATGGAGGACATAGAAGAAATCAGTGAAGAAGAGAGATGTTGAAGGTGAGAGGAATGAGAGGGTGACTGTGACTGTGACTGTGGGTATAGTGAGAGAAGGTTTAGGCTGACTGTGGGTATCGCTAGAGAGAAGATAGGGAGTTTGGAGGAGGTGAGAAGAAGGATGAGAGAGTGACTCTGACTGGGTATCGTGAGAGAGAAGAGAGGGAGTTTAATTTTTAGTCAGAAATATGAGAGGGAGTCTGAAATATTAACGAGGGAGCGAAAAATTTTAGCGAAAAATTACTGTAGCGGTCAACTATGCTTTTGGCATCGGTGCAAAATATTATGCTTAAATTTGTTTTTTGCAGAATCATTTTACGCTTCAGTATATTTAAATTATAGATGCTAAATATAATCAACGGCATTAGGAAGAAAAACCAAAAATTTGTGCTGATGCCTTTATATACTTTAAATCTTATTATTTATAAAACCGAAGCCTAATATACTAATAGCATCGATTTTTCATTTCACCGATGCCTATGCAGTGTTGCGTAAAGTGAAATTTGGCATAGTGTAAGGAGGTTTTTTTGTGTGTCAAAAATAAGGAGGTATTCTTTTTTTTAGGAATTTAGGAATTGCATTCATAATTCAGCAAAAAAAACCACTAGTCACAGAGGAAATACACACTATCCACAAAAGGTCATACACACATCCCAACTAAGATTGCAAACTCAGAATAATCAAAAAGAGATAAAGCTTGAAAAAAACCAAGCCATAACAATACAAATAAAACTCTCACAAAAGAGATATGAAAAGCAATCACAAAGGGGAGGTGAAAAGCTCTCACAAAAGAAGAGGTGAAAACTATATAGAGAACCCAAAGAGTCTCTGCAACTTATTCTAAATATAAAGAAACAGCAAAAAAGATGGTGGTGGAGATCCGATGTCAAGATGTAGTTGCCTATGATGATTAAAGGAAAATCATAATAAATGAAGACAAATAGGGGAAACCTTCTATCTTTGAAAATGGGGGAAGAGGAGAAAGGAGGAAGAAAAAGAGGGAAGAGGGGAGGAAGAACAGTGGCTTCCTCCTCAAAGTGAAAACGGCTCTAGGAATGTTTTTTGAGAGAGAGGGGGCTAGGGTTTCTCTCGAAAACAACGAAGGGTTGTTTATTTAAAATAAGGAGGTATTCAATTGTTTTCTTTTTCCCTACATATAAAGAAAATCTTATACCACGCACAATTTATCCCATTGTTTTTCAGCAGAGAATGCTTAATATTTAATATACCTGATACATGATTGATTTGTATGAAATTGAACAATATGGAGCCACTTATTAGGATTTCAATTTGATAATTGATTGGATGATTTGAATTAAAAGGGATTTGGAGTTTTTATTTTAGTACAAGCGAGTTTGGAAGTTTCGAACCTTTGTTCATATATTGATAAAAGTCGAAGAGCTCAGCTGAGCTACATTCATTGGCAGGGAATTTGGAGTATTGATATATAATATATATATATATATATATATATATATATATATCTACGTGATTATTAACCAAATCCATAAAATGATGCAAGTCAACTATAAATCAATTAAGCAAAAAGTGGGTTATAGGCCAATTGGTCAAAAGCAATATGCATGTTTCCTTACATCCTAGTTCGATACCCCTCTCATACAATAGCAATCCTTAATTTTTTTGGTCAGAATATTCTTTGCTGGACATAATGCACACTTCCATATAGTCCCACTATCTTTTTTCTTTGTTTTTGCTGAACTTTCTTTTCTAATTGATAGCAAAGGTCAAACATTAATCTTTATCTAATATGTAATTTAATTAATCTTATAAGTGTTTTTTTCAAGAACTTCTTCTAATATAAGAATGTCAAAAATTTTAATAAAAATTAAATTGTTTTCTGAAAAAGCACTTAGAAGTAAAATTCTTAAAGAAGCACTAGTAGGTTTTATGACAAATGAGTCATTTCCTATCCAATTATTTAAAAAAATAAATTAAAAATAAAAATAAATTAAACAAACAAACACACTGATACTCTACCATCAATCCCAGCCTACCCTAGACACCCTCTGTCTAATACCCGGAAGAAGATGGGTTTTTGAAGATCTCAGGTGCAGGCAATGTCTATTTCAAATATATCTCTCACACACATCTTGCACTAATTTCTCTCTATCCTCTTTAGCAAAGATCAATTATCTGACTTTTTGGGAGCTTATAATCATTTGGTGGAACAAGTTATTGAGAAATAAATCTAGAGCAGTGACCAGCAACCAAACTTTAATAGCTGACCACAACTCTCAATGATTTCCAATTCAAATAACATATATCAATTTCTTAAAAAATACAAATTCTACTAACATGAAACTTGAAATGATGGGAGGCAGCGGCAACACAAGGGGTGTGGGAATCAATTAAATTAAATCGGGGGGTTTGGGTTGCTGCTAGGTCGGGTAAAAAGCGTGGTTGGGGTTGCTGCCAGGTCATTTTATAAAAATAAAAAAAAAGCCCTGGCCACAGTTTTGATAAAAATAAGGCTCAGCTGCTGTGCGCGCAGGCCTTTCTGGCCTTTCGTCGAGCACCTTGTGTGCATTTAGGGTCGATGAGCTACTCGACATGGGTTCGTACAGGTCTATAATTAATAATAAAATAATATTAGTAAATATTTAATGGAAACGATCTCTTAGGAAACTATTTAGCAACATAAGATATTAGGCAAGAGAACTTAATGTGATTAAGGACAAACCGTGAGAAGAAAGGAGGAGAAAGTATCATATCATACTTTGTGATATGATATTGATTTGTGTGCGAGAGAAGAGCAATGATGGGTTTCAATTATGGCAGGTGAAAATGGCTACTGTAATGTGCATAGTGGGTAGGTGAATAAATATAGTGAAATGGAGTACTTATCTGCCAATATCATCAGAAGTCTTCTTAGCTTTTAAATAAAATAACCAAATGATGATATGAGAGATTATCATGTTTTGATATCTAGTGATACCCTATTCGGTGTTCACAAGAACATCTGCGCGCGGTTCAAACCCCAGCCCATGCTCCAAATAAACACAAGGCCTCAAGAACAAAACATAGAAAATGAGACTCAATCTTTTTACTGCAAATTTATATATAAGCTGTTTTCTTTCACCCATATAACTATTTGATTTAGTTCATCAACCCGAATAATGAAGATATCTACTTAATCATTCCAACACTTTCTTTGAGAGGAAGGAATTAAGAAAAGTTTATGTCTATGTATCAATGAATCGCATATAGAGATATTGATAACACACATAAAGTTAATGGTATTTCATAACCAATCGATGGAGCAGCAGATCTAATGAAAAAATGAATGCCTATATACACCACCCTCAAACAAACGATGGTCTAAATTAGGGATGAGCTCGGTTTGGTTTGATTTGGTATTGAGCCAAAACGGCACACTGAATTGAAAGGCCTGGTGGAGGTATTTTTGAAAACCAACACCGAACCACAACCCTCAAACACCGAAGTCCTAAAAATTAGATCCACGAAATCGCTACGCTCTTTGAAACACACATTAATTAGTAGAATCAGATTCGGGCCTAATATTAGATTGATCATATGGATATTTTCTAAGAATGTTTCAACACTAACTAGTTCTTAGTCTAAGATTAGCACTTCCACCCATTTGTCATGGTAAAAGGCAAGGGGAGTGACTATCCATGTAAATAGTGCATGTCCTAGCAATTTTTTTATGCATCTCATCCATTGACATGGCAATCTAAGGGCAACTACTATTCACATGAGATATAAGGAGAAGAATTTGTATGAATTTTAGCGTGAGAAGTGAAGAACATGGCTAGGTGTTTATAGAAAAAAAAAAATTTCTGAACTTTTTGGTTTGTTTTTTCCTTTATTTTTGGTATTTAAATTGACTGATGGCATCATGCTGACATTAGCATGACGTCAGCTTGCCTAGACAACCCTTTGGGCTTGCCTAGTTTCATGGGGCCCACTTCTTGCATGGCAATTTTTCATTTGTGAAGGGTTTTTTTAGAGCTTAGACCCCTTTTTGTCATAGCAAAAGGGGATGGGTGGAAGTACTCTAATTAGTTTTTAGTTTAGTTGTAGTTATTTTTCTTATTTTAGAATATGTTTCAAGTTCAAAACTCTCACTTCATTAATTAAAAATTTTGAAATAATCACTACAAGAAAAAAAGGCTAAAGTGACCAAATTAAAAGTGAGGCTTGTAAATTCGTCACATATAATAGGTATTTGTGACGAATTTATCAAGTCGTCACTCATAAGACAACGAAGACATCTGCAATTTTGGAGGAAGGCCAAATCCCTCACAAATAGGCTGGCGGTTTTGGGCGGGAGAGACCAACAACTATTTGTGAGGCTTGTTGAGTCACATATAATATTTCAAGGCGTCACATATATTTAGTGCGGGAATATCTATCCAAAAAAATAAAAAATAAAAAGGAGGGAATATTTAGTGCGGGAATATTTAGTGGGGAATATCTATCTATCCAAGAAAAGTTTCCCGCCCCAAAATAAAAATTATATTTTAAGGTTAGTTTTCATTACATATTCGCACATGTGAGGACCTGGCCTCACTTATTCATTTAAAATATTAATCAAAATTACAACTATTCATTCATCTGCCTCTGTTTATTCACTCTTTACTCGCTCTGCTACCAAGACTCATAGCCATCTGCGTTTCTCAAATCAGCGGCCACCGATCAATACTATTTCGTCGTCGGCTACTTCTCCTACGACGGCAACTTCTCCTACGACGGCAACTTCTCCAACGACCATTATTGCTCCAGCAACAACTACCACTTTGACGAAATTCATTCCTAATTCCTCAAGGCTCCACAATACTTTGTCTTCTTAATCCTAAAACAGGTATCATATTTGTAGTTTTAACTTGTAATTTTTTTATCTCTTTGCTTCAGTTTGGGTAAGTTGAGTGTTTTGATGAATTTTTGCATGTTGAAGATGTAGGATTCATAGAATCATCCTGTGATTGTTGATTGGTTTATTTGTGAAATCTCTTCAGGCATAATTTGATTTATTGGGTTTTTATGCACTGTTGTTAATTTGCGTTATGATCTTTGCTGTTCAAAAATAGAAATATGAATCGGTGTTTACTTTTCAAAAATCTCGTTCTTAGAGTTCTAATTGGAGTTGTGCTTTAGGAGGAGATTGGAATGTAATAGGAAGAATATATATTTATTAACTTTACTACTTTTTGTCCGTTTGTTGAGGCAATTATAGAAGAATATATACATGTGATCAATATGATTTCTATCGTTGTCTACCTAAAAGATCAATTATGAGCCAAGCCTTTGAGGATATCATAAAAAGCATGACAACTCATCATGCTAGGCTTTAAAAGATTTGTTTCTACATAATAAATTTGGAACATGTTTATTATCTAATTACTAGTGCTTGCCTTTTCTTTTGGCAGGTCTGTTGCTTTTTTGCTTGGAGGAGGTTTATTAGAAAAAATTTGCCAGAGAGGTGAATTCCCTGCCGTTTATCATAGTCATTAACTTTTCTTGTTTAAGTTTATGTCTACTTTCTTCTATATATAGTGGTTTCTAAACACAAGTTTTAGATGGATAGGCAGTGGATTGCCAAATGTCGTGATTGAGGAAATGATCCAAATTATAAGAAAGGGATTGAATCCTTCATTGATGTTGCAAGACACCATGTGAATGCTAGTGGTGAGATATTATGTCCATGTAGGCATTGCCATAATTCATTTTGGCACCCTATTGATATGGTTCACTTCCATTTGTTGCGGTATGGAATGGATGTTACTTATGACAGATGGATATATCATGGAGAAGAAGTTGATTTTCTACCACATGGTTTGAACTTTCCAGCTTCCGAGTTCTCCAACTATTGAGCCTAACCTTCAAGGCAATGATGAAATATTTAATATGATGAATGACATATTTTATAGGGAAGATGTTGTTCAGGAAATAAGAGAGGATGGAGATAATGCAATGGAGGGAGGAGATACCGTAGATGGTGATAACAATAGTAATATTGATGGTATGAGTATGGATAAGGATAACTATGAGAGGTTATTGAGTGAAGCTCAATGTGAACTATACCCAGGTTGCACTGAATATACAGTTTTGAAGGCTGTTGTGGAATTGATTCAGTACAAAGTTGATGGAGGTTGGACCAACAAATCAGTTGATAAGTTATTAGGATTCATGAGGAAGACATATCCCAAACCCAATAATATTCCAGAAACATACTATGTGTGCAAGAGGATGTTGAAAGGTTTGGGCTTAGGTTATGAAAACATACATGCTTGTAAGTATGACTGCGTATTGTTCTATAAGGAGCATGAATGGAAGGATAAATGCCCAGAGTGCAATGAGCCAAGGTATAAGGATAGTACTTCTGAAAAAGGAAAGAAGATTCCTCAAAAAGTATTACGTTACTTTCCATTGAAGCCTAGGTTACAGAGATTGTTTATGTCAAGAAACACATCGAACTGATATGAGGTGGCACAAAGATAAGCGGGTTGATGATAGTGAACAAATGGTGCATCCAGCAGACTCTATTGCATGGAAAGATTTTGATAAAATGTACCCAGACTTTTCTAAAGACCAACGAAATGTCAGATTAGGCCTTGCAACGGATGGATTTAATCCTTTTGGAAATATGAGCACGACTTATAGTATGTGGCCTGTCATAGCTGTACCTTATAATTTGCCACCATGGAAGTGCATGAAGCAAACATTCTCAATGATGACTTTGTTAATTCCTGGTCCACAAGCTCCAGGCAGAGATATTGATGTTTATTTGCTTCCAATGATTGATGAGCTTAAGGAATTGTGGGAACATGGTGTTCAGACTTATGATTATATGACTAAGTCTATGTTTAATTTACGAGCAGCTGTGATTTGGACAATTAACGACTTTCCAGCTTATGGAAACTTATCCGGTTGGAGCACCAAGGGGTTTTTAGCATGTCCGGATATGTAATATGGATACTACATACTGTAGGTTACGGAGTAAGATTGGTTATATTGGGCATCGCCGCTACTTACCCATGCAACATTCATGGCGCAAAAATAAAGCTGATTTTGATGGCCATCAAGAGATGAGACCTCCTCCAAGAGAATTTTCCGGGAAGATATTCTGGAGCAGTTTGATTACATTAGGCCTTGCAAACCTGGTAAGCATCCCGATAATAAGGAGAGAAAGAGAAAGCGGAATGATGAGGAATTAAATTGGACCAAAAAAAGTATATTTTTTCAATTAGATTATTGGCCCCATTTAAAAATTAGACATAACTTGGATGTTATGCATATAGAGAAGAACATTTGTGATAGCATCATTGGGACATTATTCAGTATAGATAAGAAATCGAAAGACACATACAAGGCAAGGTTGGATTTGAAAGACATGAAAATTAGAAAAGAGTTGTGGTTGAAGGAGAATGGGAGCAAGTTTGATAAGCCTCCCTCGGAATATGCACTAAAACCACATGATCGTAGAGCTTTCTACCAATTCTTAAAATCAGTTAAATTTCCTGATGGTTATGCAGCCAATATATCAAGAAATGTGAATTTAGATGATGGAAAGCTATCGGGGTTGAAGAGCCATGACTGCCATGTGTTTTTGCAACATCTTCTATCGGTGGGAGTTAGAAAATACTTGAAGAAATCTATATCTGCCCCACTTATAGAATTATCATATTTCTTCCAACAAATATGTGCAAAAACGTTGATTGTAGCCGAACTAGAGAAGCTGGAAAAAAATATTGTGCTCACACTATGCAAGCTAGAGAGAATTTTTCCACCCGCATTCTTTGATATCATGGTTCACTTAGCTGTCCACCTACCTCGAGAAGCCAAACTTGCCGGACCAGTAGCATACCGATGGATGTATCCTATAGAGAGGTAATGTATTTAAATTTTTATGATTCATTCTTCTTAATATTATTAGCAAGTGACTGATCTTTAAATAATTCCTAGGTTGTTGGAAACATACAAGAAATATGTACGCAATAAAGCTCGACCTTAGGGTTCTATTAGTGAGGCATACATTGCAAAAGAATCTTCAACATTTTGTTCAATGTATCTCAGTGGTGTTGAAACTGCCCTTAATCGACCAGAAAGACACAATGATAGGGGTGAACCTAAGGTGAAGCTTTCAGTTTTTGCTCAAAAATTACGTCCAACAGGGGGTCATGTATTGAGTGAATGGTCAGGAGGAAGAGATGAAATCAGCTTTTTGGTATATCTTGGACAATTGTGATGAGATTGATTCCTTCAAATAGTATGTCATCTAAAATCTCATTCCTTTACATATATAGAACTTGAAAAAACTCTAACTTTTAATTTTATGTTCTTGTAGTGAGCACCAGCAAATGTTATTGAGAGAGAGTTCTCAAAACTTAGAACAAAGACACAAACAACTGTTTCCTAATTGGTTCAAGAGTCGTGTTAGAGCATTGTATAATCAAGGATCTTCAATGGTGAATAATGAGCTGCTTGCATTAGCAGAAGGTCCAATTCTTCGAACTATCCAATATACAGGGTGTATAATGAATGGGGTTAAGTGGTTGGTTAAACACATTGACAGGAATAGAACGACACAAAACAGCGGGATTATGACACCAGGGTCACATGATGGTGAAGATTGTTGCTTTTATGGAAGCTTGATCAGCGTTGTTAAAGTGCAATTCATGAGAGGTTATAAGGTGTTTCTTTTCAAGTGTCTCTGGTACAATACAAATATAAAAGGGAAGAAAGTTGTGCAGGATTATCATCTCAAGTCAGTGAATATAAACACTCATTGGTATGATGATGATCCTTATGTGCTAGCAACACAAGCGAATCAAGTATTTTACCTTGATGACCCAAAATTGGGTCATCCTTGGAAAGTGGTTCAGAGGATTCAACCTAGACATGTATGGAATGTTTTAGAGAAAGATGATAACGTTCACGAAGATGACAATGTTGACGACAATGAGGATGAAGACGACAATGGATTTTTCTGGATGATTGAAGATGACAATGAAATTGGAATATCATTATGTAGAGATGATATTGAACCTGAATCAATCGATGTGGCAAATGTTAATATTGAACAAACGGAAGCCGATGAGGAAATCATAATTGATGATGATAATTTGGAGGATGAATTATCATCAGGAGGAGATGAAGATAATTTACATAGCGATTTAGATAGTGATTTAGAATGAGAGATTTGGTCAGTTTTGGATACAGCTAGTTTCATCATTTTAATGTACTGGTATATAATTTTTTTTAAACATTGTTTTGCACTAATGTAGATGAATTATCCTTAAGTTACATTGACTGTTTTTGTGTTTGCATTAAAATGTAGATGAATCCTCCTCAACAACAACGTGGGAAGCAATCAAAGAAAAGGAAGCAATGTGCACCTACTCATCTAGCACTTGGTCATCCATCAGCTTCTCATCCAACACCTTCTCATCCAGCTCCTAGTCATCCAACACCTTTTCATCCAGCACCTTCTCATCCAACACCTACTCATCCAGCTCATGAGACAAATCTTCAAGAGGTTACACCACAAGACACAGGTACCATTTTTAAGGTTTTTATAGTTTTAGATTTGTGAATAAATGGTGATGCAGTAAACTCTTCATGAGTAAACAGAATATGGTGCTGCAGGAAACAGAGCAACACCACTCTAATATTAGTAAACATAATATGGTGCTGTAAACGGAATATGGTGCTGCAGGAAACAAGAGCAACACCAATCTAATATTAGTAAACAGAATATGGTGCTGTAAAAAGAATATGGTGCTGTAGTAAATAGAGCAACACCACTCTAATATTAGTAATCAGAATATGGTGCTGCAGTAAACAGAGCAACACCACTATAATATTAATAAACAGAGTAAACATAATATTAGTAGTTGTTGCTCTGTTTTTATTTTATATTGATGTTCTGTTTTTTATTTTGGATTTGAAGAGGCTACTTCTATGTCTTCTGGCACGAAGCAACGAGGAAGATCTTATGGGAAACGCCTCCATGAGCTCATAGAAGCCAATGATGGGAAACCACTAACTGTTGCGTTTGACCCGAAGTTGAAAGTCCCTATCAACAAGATGGTTCATACATTGCTTACGAATAAGATTGGAACTAGCATTAGAACTCATGCACCTGTATGCCATAAGCTGTGGGAAAAAGTCCCAGATGACAATAAGAAGAAACAAATTGTCAATTTACTGGTTAGTTTAATATTGGTATAAATTTGATTTTGTTATCGCATTGTAGCACTATCCTAATATTTTGTATGTGTGTATGTTAGGCATTATTTGATGTGGACCTGACCCAATCGATGGTTAGTGAATTTGTGGAAGCTAAGATGGCTAGAGCATACATTGTTTTTAAGAATAGGCTGCATGATCACTACAAGAAGGTTGCCACTACTCCAGCACAGGGAAGGGCCACCTTGCCTCCGGATAGTCTATGGAATAAGCGACCTGTGGAGCATTGGCATTGGCTTTGTGATAAAATGTACACTGAACCCACTTTTGTGGTATGTATTCCATAATTGTTTTACTGTTTTATTTTTTTATTTTTTGAGTAACAGTGCATTTGTTAATTCATGTATTTTTTTATTACAGGAAAAGTCAAAGAAAAATTCTAATAACCGTAAAAAGAACAAAACAAACCACAGGGGAGGTGCATGCTCATTTGTCCAGCATGCTCAACAGGCTGTTAAAGTAATATAAAGTTACATAGCTACTTTAAATATTTTCCAATTGATTTTAATCAGTTTTTGTATTTCTGATTTATAGGAGGGGAAGCCTTTATCATTCATTGATAATTGGGAAAGGCTACATAAAGACAAAGAGCATAATTGGATTAGTGAGGATGCCCAAGCAAAGCATGTAAGTCAATAATGATTTATATTAGTAAATATTATTGCACCCAAATTGATTGAAATCGTGGATCCTCTTACATATTTAGAAAACACTATGTACTATGTACTATGTAATACTGCTTTTTAGATGGGTGCTGGTTGATTAGTTCTTCTTACACACACTAATGGCATCTCATATGTCATATGTAAGTTTAATTTGTTGGTTTGTCTATAGGAAAAAATGAAACAAATGCGAGATGAACTGAGGTCCAAGATGATTGAGGAGGCTGATGAGGATATTGAGGTTGATTCAATAGAAGTTCCAATTGAGGCTGAGTTCAAGATTATGGGTGATGTACTTGGAGTGAAAGGTAGGACAGTTCGTGGTCTTGGTGCTTTTCCTCGAATGGAAGCCAATATCTCAACTACTGGTTTTTCTGGAACTTCTAATTCCGAAGCTTAGCAAGTTACAAGATACAGTACAAATGCTTGCCTCAAATATGCAAAGTGTGCAGGAAGAATATTCAAATTTAAGGGCTAATTTGGTGGCAGCTCTGGAGGCATCCAACAATGGTGGGCTGGATAATGCACAGTTGATGTCAATGTTGCGTGCAGCTTTGATGCCGTCGGCAACAACCTAGGATGAGATTTACATGTTTAAATTATGTTATTTTGGATACTAAGAGTGTTTAGAACCTTGGATATACGATTAACTTGGATATGCTATTTTGGATATTATTCATCTATGATATGAAGCTTCTCTATTCTTGATGCAGAATATTACATTTATTAGGATCATTGTCATGAAATCTTTCACGCGTATTATCAATTGTGATGAGTTTTTTTGGCATAACAAATTATAGAATATGACGATTTGTTATATGTCATATTTTAAACAAAGTGACAATTTATAAAGCATCACAAATTGAACATTGTGACAACTTGTCTGTCGTCATAATATATACCATGTGACCACTTGCCAGTCATCAAAAAATGAATTTGGTGACCTATTGTTATATGTCACAAAAGAAACAATGTGACAAAACACGAGAAGTCACATATTGTAAACAGTGACAAATTCGTACATCGTCACAGTGTACCATATGTGACACTTAGTTATAGTCGTCACATTTGACATCGGGTGAGGGGCCTAATGTGACGACCATTGTGACGCCAGAATATGGTCACTTTAACGTAACCGCGAGGAAATTTTGCCTAATGTGAGGAATTTGTTTTGTCACATTAGCCTATTTTTCTTGTAGTGAATTGTGTCTAGACCAACTACAAAGACATTTTTTTGTGTTTCGTTTTTGTTTTGCTTTTTGTTTTGTCTTTTTTTTTTTTTTTAGTAGGCAATTTTTTGTTTTTTTTTTATACAAACGATATTCTATTTTAATCTAATCTAAACTACTTGGAGGGAAATTCGAACTCGCGTGCATAATAGGGAGCACATCTGCTCTAGCCAATTAACTTAGCCCATGTTTTTAGTAAGCAATTCTTGAGTGTATATAAATGACCCACTATTATAATGTCTCAAGGCTCTTTTCTCGGCTACACCCCATTAGCGATCAATTATCACTTAGCTCTATCAGTTTTTATAATAAGTTATAAGTAACCTAAATTGACAGAATCAAGTGGATAGACTATGAAAATCAAATTAACAGCCCTTAATTTGAAAATATTGTAAATATAGAACAGATCGAAATGCTTATGTTATTATTAATAATCATAAACACAAGAGACACACGCATGATTGGACACATCAAACAAGAAGGACGACCATATGACACCGATCATAAACACAAGAGAGACACACATGATACGACAAATCAAACAACAAGAACGACCATGACATGAATCAGTTTGTTTCAACAGAAACAAACTTATTTAGTACACGCACACCTTCATTTGAACACGGCATCGTATGATGATATGCAAACTATGAGACTTCGTGACACACAGCCAAGATAGTGCCATAATTGCATGCTTCAGAAACTGATTTTACAATGAGCATTCGAAATAGCAGAAACAGGCTTCTCCTGGAAACTCTCCATGGCAAGCACCATGCTCTGCACCCTCCCAATCCTTGCATTGTTTGTTACAGTGGCTCGTTTTTGCACACCACCCTGTCCAGGTTTCGCTACGCCTTTCGCATAGTTTTGCTTCCACCATTTGTACACCTGCAAACAATCAACAAAATGTAATGAAAAACAAGATGTTTCCAATATTAATCCTATTTAATTAACAATTGGTTTGATTATAATCTTTTTCTCATGATCAATTAATATTAGTAAATATTTTTAAAGGAAATGATCTTTTGGGATGCTAGCAACATAAGATACCATTGTCAAGAGAACTACGAATCTGAATCATATATCGATTAGGTTGACTCTTGTCTTCACGCAATCTAGATCTATGGACAATGTATGTGAACATATGTACGACATGACATGTTCGGCAAGAGACCTTAATCTGATTAAGGATTTACCGTGAGAGGAAAGGAGGAGAAAGAAAAGGCAGAGGAGAGCACCAAAGGTGGCGGAGTTAGAAAGGGACTTGGCCATACTTTGTGATATGGTATTGATATGAGTGCGAGTGAAGATCAAGGATGGACTTGAATCTATATATAGCCGGTGAAAATGGCTACTGTACAAATGTGGATATAGTAGTTGCTAGCTAGGTGTAATTTTTCGACCCCCAAAAAAAAAAGCTAGGTGTAATTTGCTCAAAAAGATGATAAAGCAACCAAAGACCAAAGTGGAGAATAAATTACAAATGAAATGGAGTACTCATCCCCAATATCATCAGAAGTTGGGGCGAAGTCCAAAGACCAAAGTTAAGCTAAGTTTTAGGTTTTGATAAATTGAATTCGGGGCGAAGTCCTGAAAATTAGACTTGGTAGGCTTTTTTGAAACAGACATAATTAGTATAATTAGATTCGGAATTATATTAGGTTATATCAACATTTTTATATATATGTTTGGGCACCGACAAGCTCTTAATCTAATTGTATTTCCCTTTTTAACGTCGGAAAGATGTTCCAACTTTCAAAAACCCCACCTCATTAATTAAAAAGTTGAAAATAACTTTGTCTGGACCAACTGCAAAGACTTTTTTTTATTCGGTTTTGTTTTAGTAGGCAATTCTCTTTTTCCGGTTTTGTTTTAGTAGGCAATTCTTAAGTGTATATAAATGATCCACTATTATAATGTCTGAAGGATTTAAATGTGGAATAGAGTTTGGGCTGTGCTTGGATTATGCGGCGGGTTAAACGGATTTGAGTTAAGGCCAATGCCACTTGACCAGATAGATGGATATCAAGAAAAAGTTAAAAAGCAATCCAATTCAATTGAATTTCAGATTGAGTTGCTCTGGTTATCGCGTTGGACCTAAACCCAAATTGTATTCTTCTAAATTGTATTTGTTGTAGGGTTCGTTTGGTACGGACTGTTATGGGTAGAAACTAAATTCCTGGGACTATTTTGGATTGGCTTGGATTGGACTAAGCTGGATTAAGTACTGACCTATGTTTGGTGCTATGTTTGGACTAAGAAGCTGGATTGTAAAAATAGTGAAGACCTATGTTTGGTGTTATGTTGGACTAAAAAATAAATATTGTAATATTTAAATTTAATTAAGGATTCTAATTTTTTTTAAAGGCTTTCTAATAACTTTTTTAGAATAATAATATATAAGCTATTTTCAAGTGTATTTTTGTTAATTTATGTTCTAAAAAATAATAAAAATTCTATTTAAAAAAAACTATATAATAACATCATAATTGATATAAACAATTAATAAATAAAATTTAAGCTAAAATAATTAATTAACTATAAACTAATAAAATATTTGAGAGAACAAATATCTTCTCTTCTTCCTCTCCCCGTCACCTCACCACCTACAATCCTCCTCAAACCCATTTGCCTACCTCCCAAAACCACACAGCTTAGGCCATGCTTTCCACAAACACAACCACGCCTCTTTTCTTCCCTATCACCCCACTTTGCCCCTAATTAAGGCCATCAGATTCTTACCCACATTAACAAAACGAACAAGATGGGGATGATTATGATGATGATGGGGTCCTATTGGATTGCTCACAGTTGGAAGAGGCGATGAAAGAGGGAAACGCAACAGCCTATTAATTGGGGAAGAAACATTTCCAAAGGTGACAGACCCACCATTAATCTTCTTCTATTTTCAAGAATCCAAATTCTTCATCCCTTGATTTTTTTTCCCCAAAATATGTCACTCTTTGGTTTTTAATTTTTTCAAATGGAATTATTGGCTTTGTGGAAATCGGTTGTGCAAGGGATGTTGTGGTTGTGCAGGGGAGGTGGAGACGCCAAGGTTCTGGGTTGTGCAGTGGGTTGGGTGGTGATGGGTGTTTAATTGGGTATGGTTTTTGGTATGATACGGTTTACAGAAAACAAAAATCCAGAAAATCTAGTTCCAAATGAAGAAGAAGGAGAAATTGGTGTAGTTCGGACTCGCCCTTTTATTTAGCGAGTTTGCTATTTTGTGAACCACTTTTCGACTTCGCTATATTAGAGCAGCGAGTGAAGGGTTTTGATCACTGTTGGGCTATTTAGTCTCATTTAAATTAATCCCTCTATTACTAAACATGGATTTCCAGTATTATTTATGCCAGTCCAGTCCAGTGAGGGGTACCAAACACAGCCGTAAAGTTTTGAGGCGGGCTATAAATCGGCTCGATGCATGTGATAAGTCCGTAAATGTATACATTTATGTATTCTTTATACTTAATTTTTAAGGAAAATTGGATTTAAAAAAAATTTATTACTTTATTTTCTCAATTGCATAAATACCAAACGGAGTTTGAGACCAACTTCTCATGATTAAAAATTGGGATTCGCTTAGGGTAAATATCAAAGTCCTAGGGAGTTGCATGTCTTATGGATTCCATTAGACTTAATGAATTCTTGCATGATCAGATTTGACTAAATACCATAGTCGACATGTTAGGGTATGTGAGTTAGCCTAAATACCATAGATAATTCACACTAAAGGGAATTAGTCAACAATATAATTTGAGTAACGAAGGAAGGGAATAAGAGATTAGAGAAGAGTACTAGGAGTGGATTCATTGTCCCAGTGCCGTCATATCTTGCTGAAAATCAGTTCTATTGTCCTTTGTTTGTGTGTTCAATGAATTGTTTTCTTATTTGCCTTCAAATCAATTATTCAAAAAGCCTGTTTAGGTTTATGTGCCTAATTTATATGTTTAAATTACATTTTAATTTGTCTAAGTGTTTGTTAAGTTAAATTAGGTTTAATTACTTCAAAGTTAAGAAATCAATCCTTGTGGAAATGACCTCGTGCTTGCCTTGCTAAAGTACGATTAACCTTATGCACTTGCGAGTATAATTTGTGTTTAGATTAACTTCTATTTTGCAGGTATCTAAAATTCACAACATGCAGCTCAAGTTTGTATCTAGTTTGGATTGGTTTTGTCTCTTTTGAGCTTGGCTCATGATAGAAACAAATCAAGGTGAAAGTGAAGCAAATGGCGTTTTTCAATTTTAATTAGTCAAATGAGTCAGGAATTAAAATGGATATAAATCGGGTCTTTTGAGAGGTTATCTATTTTCTGTTATTAGACATGGAATTAACACAATTAAAGGGTTATAAAAAAAAAAGTTGTTCACAGTTCCTCATTTTTAGATCCTCTAGCGAGCACGACTGATTGTATATTTGCACTTCCGCACTAAAATGCATAAGGGTAATTGGGTAGCACAAATAGCTTTCTTCAATTTTTAAAATGACGTTAGGTCAATCTCAGAGATGTTCTAATTGAAGTGGAAAGACAACTAGCATGTAGTCCATATTTTGCATGCTAAAGATTGTGTCAATGAAATATGTATATCAACTTATCTTAATCAAATTTAAACCCCCAAATTACTTCGCTTTCTTCGACAATGACTTGAAACGCATTGCATGCATGGGAAGTAAATTTCTAAATCAACACATTTTAAAAGAAAACAAAAATTATCTATTTGGATAATAAAAAAATAAAAGTACTCAAACATTGGTGTAGAAACTAAAAACCACATAAGGAAAAAGGAGACACGCATAATACAGTAAGAAAAATACTTCTCTCCTTATCAGGGTAAGTAGAAGTTCCTACATTCCTATCAATAGATATAGCAGTGTAACATGTGGGCATATAAGTTTTTGTTTTTTATGTTTTTGATGAATTATTTTTACATATATGTTAAATTGTGATTCGAAGAAAAATAGGAGTATCTCTTTACAAGGAAGGAAGTAGTATCCATATAATAATATGGTTGCTTCCCACAAGCTTGAGAGATTATAGAATACTAGAATATAGTACGGTCACATTGTATATCTTGTACATGTATTATAATATAAGTGAATATTTATAGATATTATTCCATAAAAAAGGAGAAAAAAAACTCTTATACATCCATATTATAACACGTATACAAGATGTACCATGACCGTAATATCATAATATTCAATAATTTTTCCACACTCTCACCCATTGGTATCTCAATAATAGTGATTTAGCATGATTTATTTATTTAATTAATTGAGGGACGTCCAAAATCTTAGGCATATAACAAGGGTTTTGATATATTATTAACAAAAGTGTACATTGAAGGATGTCATATTTAAAGGTTACAGGAGGCCCACCACCATGCACTCAAAACGGAGAACATGTGGGAATGTGGGGTTTCGTCTAAATTTTCCATTTTTATTTTCTAATTACGAAAATGTTTATTCTATTTTATGATGGCAAATTATGCTGGCGATGATGACTTAACCTGGCATTTGGTGTCGTGTTATCAGTGTTCGTGTCAATCCGTTTTTTCTTAACGGGTTACACGACACGACACGAAATAAGAAAAACGGGTTGAAAATGCCCAACACGAACATGACCCGCTACGATTTGCGAATCACACGACATGACATAATTAACACGATAAGAATTAAAATTAAAAATTACAAAAATAAAAACAGAAATATTAAATAATTAAAAATCAACCAGTTCGTTTTTTTTATAAAATTATACATGTTTTTAATGATTTTGAAGAGAGAGAGAGAGAGATGGGGTAGTGAGAGAATCGGTGGAATGGGGGAGGAAGAGACAAAAGAGAAGAAGAAGAAGAAAAAATAAAAATAAAAAAAGAAAGAGATAAATTTACAAAAATGCTCATGAGCTTAACGGGTTAACGGGTATTTCGCGAATTTACACGATACGACACCGATAGCAACACGACACGATAAACACAGACCCGAATACTAAATTTTTTTTGCGAATTCGTGTCGTGTTATCGTGTTGTGTATGATATTACCAGGTCTATTGACGATAATGTAATTTAGGTTTCTTTTGTTTTCGTTTTTCTTTTTCTTTTTTTTCTTTTCTTTTTTTTGAGGTGGGAGGGGATCACACATGAAAAGCACATGGGTTTGGGATGCAACCAGACAAGCTTCTGTATATTTTGATCCCAATACAAATGCTGAGATGTTACTCTCATAGAAACATGCTTTGCTCATGCTTCACTCCAACTAAAATACATGATTCCAGGATGGCAATATTAGGCATTTTTTTCTTAAGTTTCATACACATTGTTGACTTATTCTCTGACAACAGAGGTGGAACCACAACTAAGGTTGTGGTGGGCTGTAGCCCAGTTAATTTTAAAGAAAAACTAATAATAAACCACAAGAAGTTTGCTGCCTTTTGGTTTTTCCTTTGCAAAGTATGATGCCTATTGTTTTGTTTTTTCTCAAAGTTTGTTGTCTTTTTTATTTTATTTTTATCTACTACTTTTTTGTGTGTGAAATTATCAGCTGCTTTTGGCGAAAGAATTTTTAAGGAGGAAAAAAAACCTATATGGCTCACCATCAACTATAGCACATAGGGGTGGCATTTTAGACCGAAAAATCGCAAAAATCAACTGATATTATACCGCATTGGAACCGCAATACCTGGAAACTGACGAAAATTGCAATTTTAGAAACTGCACCGCAATTGTGGTTGTGGTTGCAGTTGATGAAGTTGGCAAACTGCAATCATATTTTAAATACTTGACCATACATCGTTTGTGCAGTGAGCGTAGTTAGTCAATTCAAGCATTCTCTAAGTGAAGATCACATTAATGCAGTTCTCCAAATACTTCGATATTTAAAGTCTACACGTAGCAAAAGACTCATGTTCTCAAAACATGGTCATATAAATATTGATGATTACACATATGCAGATTGGGCAGGAAGTGTAACAAATAGAAGATCTACGTCTGGTTACTTTACATTTGTGGGAGGTAATTTAGTGACGTAGAGGAGCAAGAAACAGAAGGTAGTAGCTCTATCTAGTGTAGAAGTCGAGTTCAGAGGTATGACTAAAGGAAATTTGCAAACTCCTTTGGCTACGTAGGTTGCTTACTGAACTTGGGTATCGACTTATGTCTGCAATGAATCTCTTTTGTGATAAAAAGGCTGCAATAGCTATTGCACATAATCTAGTTCAACATGATCGCACCAACATGTTGAGGTGGATCGACACTATGTCAAATAGAAGCTTGAAGCTAAAGTGATTCAATTTCCGTTCGTAAAGTCCGAGGATCAATTGACGGATATTTTGACAAAGGCAATTTTCAGGAGAGCATTTCACAATTCACTGAATCAGTTGGGCATTTGCGACATCTATGCACCAGCGTGAGAGAAAGTGTTGGCGTGACTTGTGGACTCGCAGTTAATTTCCTTACATGCCAAGGTTTCCTATATTCAATGTAATTGATTTACTTTAATTCCTGATTTGCTATTGTAAATAGAATTTTGAGTTATTACTTTCCTTGATCTACAAGGGTTTATTGTATTATAAATACAACCTCTTACAAGCAGAAGAATCCACAGAAAATTTCCACAAACAATATTCACTTATACATTTCATATTTTGACACATTTGCCACCAAAGTAATTTCGAACCTAAAAAAGATTAGAATTACAAGTCATGGCGCAGGATTGGATGAGATCTGCTTCCTTAGGACACAAAGGTATATATATATATATATGTGTGTGTGTGTGTGTGTGTGTGTGTGTGTGTGTGTGTGTGTGTGTGTGTGTGTGTGTGTGGTGACGAAGAAATAACACTACCAGAACATGAGAACTTTTATTAGATTGTCTATAAACAGATAATCTTTGCTGTAGCTTGGATTATTTATACTATAGTATAGCTAGCCTGTAGTTTAGCCTGAACACAAAAAAGAAGGTAATAATAATGTAAAAATAAAAGAGATGGAATAATGGGTTCTGTTATTCATATGTTGCTGTACATAATACTATCCCTTATATACTAGGTTTACAATCTCCTATTCTAGCATAATTCCTAATTAAGGCTACAATCTAGGTTTGACCCATAAATCTTGGGGTCTAATAATATAGGAAAGACAATTACAATATTTACAATCCTTCAATTACAAGATTTGATTTCCAACACTCCCCCTCAAGTTGGAGAGTGAATGTTGTGAAGTCCCAACTTGCGACTTAAGTAATTGAAGGCATCTCCTCCCAAGGCCTTCGTAAATATATCTGCCAACTCATCTTGTGAAGAAATATAGGAAGGAGAAATTACACCAGCTTGTAGTTTCTCTCTCACAATGTGACAATCAATTTCAATGTGTTTCGTTCTTTCGTGGAAAACTGGATTTGCAGCTATATGTAGTGCAGCTTGATTGTCGCAATGCAAAAGTGCAGGACCCTTCTGTGTAACTCTTAAGTCTCGCAATATATAGCGCAACCATGTAATTTCAAGACATGTGACTGCCATGGCCCTATACTCTCTTCTCCAGATGATCGAGCAACAGTTGATTGTTTCTTTGATTTCCATGAGACAAGAGAATTTCCTAGAAAAACACAATAACCTGTTGTTGATCTCCTTGTTGTTGGACAACCTGCATGATCTGAATCGCAATAAGCTCTCAACTCAAGATTGTTCACAGCCGGGAAAAACAAACCTTGACCAGGTGTGCCTTTAATGAATCTTAAAACACGAAGTGCGGCCTCCATGTGTGGTTTCCTGGGTTGGTGCATGAACTGAACTCAAAATCTGAACTGAATAAACAATGTCTGGCCTTGTGACAGTAAGATAAATTAATCTTCCTACCAACCTCCTATATCTCATCGGATCGTTGAGAAGATCACCATCTGTGGGTTTCAATTTCACATTTTGCTCCATTGGGAATTTTTCTGGTCGTGCACCTGTCAAGCCTGTATCTTGTAAGATGTCTAAGGAATATTTCCTTTGTGACATAAAAAGACCTTTCTTAGATCGGGAAAATTCAATGCCCAAAAAATACTTCAAGTCACCAAGATCCTTGATGCGAAACTGTTTGAGAAGGAAAGATTTAAGACGTTCCATTTCTTGAAGATTATTGCCTGTAATGAGAATATCATCAACATATATGAGCACACCTGTAAAAGAATCTCCATTAACCCTGGTAAAAAGAGAATAGTCAGCCATAGATTGTTGAAAGCCCGCTTTCTTAATAGCATGGGAAAATTTAGAGAACCAATTACGGGATGCCTGTTTAAGCCCATAAAGGGACTTATTCAGCCGACACACTAGATTCTCCCCTGTCGGCAAAGACCGGGAGGAGGGACCATATAGACCTCCTCCTGCAAGTCACCATGGAGAAAGGCATTCTGAACATCAAGTTGGTGAATAAACCAATTACGAGCAGTAGCAACAGATAAAAGGCAGCGGAGAGTAGTAATCTTGGCAGGAGGGGAGAAAGTCTCACTGTAATCAACACCCTCAATTTGGGTGTAGCCTTTGGCGACGAGACGAGCCTTGTAGCGCTCGATGGAACCATCTGAATTGTATTTAATTTTATAAACCCATTTGCAGCCAATGGGTTTGTGACCAGGCGGTAAAGGAACAAGTGTCCAAGTACGATTGAGTTGCAATGCATCCAACTCGGCTTTCATGGCAAGTTGCCAATGGGGATCAGAAGTAGCTTGAGCATAATTAGTAGGCTCACAGGTTCCTGAAACGTTAGCAAGAAAAGCACGATGCGAAGGAGAAAGACGATTATAGGAAATAAAATGAGATAAAGGATGACGAGTCCTGAAGAAGGGGTTGGCCCCGAGGAGGATGACGAGTCAGGGGAGGTAGAAGAGAAGCCCATAAAATAATCATTGTGCCAACTTGGTGGGTGCGTCGAACGAGTGGAGTGTCGTGGAGGTGGCTGGTTCGAGGCATCAAGCGGAGAAGGAGGAATTGGGTCAGCAATAAATGGGGGGACTGCATCTGGGCACAGGTGGGGTTGTGATGAGAAGGAGGCCCAACATGGGCTGGGGACAGTGGGCTAGACACGGGCCCAATATCCAAAGTAGGGAGACTAGAGGTTGGAATGGGAGAACTGGGTGGTGGAGTGGGTCCGGGAAGGTGGGTTTGTAGAAGTGGAGTGGGATCGGGTAGATGGATTTGTGCAGGTGTAGGTGATGGAGTGGGACTAGGTGGGGGGAAAAATGTATCATCTGGATATGGTCAGGTAAAACTGGTTGGGTGAGAGAGCTAGGTGGGGTGTGTTCATGGGATTGAAAAGGAAAAATATTTTCAAAAAATTTGACATCCCGACTCACAAAAAAATGTTTGGTGTCAAGATCATAAAGTTTGTAACCCTTTTGCCCCGCAGGGTAACCCAGAAAATACAACGCCGTGCACGAGGGTCAAATTTGTGAGTGGGATGGACGTTGGTGGCGTAACACAAGCAGCCAAAAACACGAAGGTGATCAAGATGTGGTAATTTGTGATAAAGCAATTCAAACGGGGATTTATTCAGACAATAAGGGTGTGGGTAAACGATTGATTAAATACACAGCAATCAAAACACAATCACCCCAAAAAGACAAGGGAATATGCGATTGAAAGCGCAAAGCACGGGCAACGTTAAGGATGTGCCGGTGTTTACGTTCAACTACACCATTTTGTTGAGGTGTATAAACACAGGAGCGTTGAAATTCAACCCCTTGGGAGACAAAAAAATCCTTCAAAGAAATAAATTCAGAACCATTATCAGGTTACGAAGGGTTTTGATAGTGGCATTAAATTGATTTTTGACCAAGGAAAAAAAAGATTTAAGCAAAGTCTGTGTTTCAGATTTAAGTGACATTAAAAACACCCAAGTGCATCGAGTAAAATCATCCACAATGGTAAGAAAGTAACGTGCACCAGGATGTGAGTGGACACGGTGTGGACCCCAAATATCACAATGCAACAATTCAAACGGTGAAGAAGTTGAAGTTCTACTTAAGGAAAAGGGAATCCGAGTTTGTTTGGCCATAGGACAAACAGTGCAAGAATGATCAAATGAAGAAGATATAAATGGAAAAGATTTAGATAACAACTGAAGGCGAGCAGAGGAAGGATGTCCAAGACGATGATGCCATATGGTGGATGTGTGCGTGACATGACAAGAGACAGGTGCTTTGGTCAACGGCGACATATAATATAGGCCTCCATTTTGCTTACCCCAACCAATCATCTTCCTCGTAGCCAAGTCCTGAATAACACAAAAATCAGGAAAGAGAATTATACAACAATGAAGAGATTTGGTGAGTTTGCTAGCAGACATTAAATTTAAACGAAAAGTAGGGACATGAAGAACATGTTCTAGGGTGATGTCTTTATTAAAAAGAATTGTGCCTGTGGAATCAATTGGAACAGATGAACCTGTGGGTAAATTGACGGAAGGTATAGAAGAGGATTTGCTATGAATAAAAAGAGAAGAGTCGGATGTGATGTGATCCGTAGCTCCACTGTCAAGAATCCAAGAATTAGAAAAAATAGAATTAACAGACGGAGAGTGGGAAGTGTGAAATCGACCTGCTGCATTATAAAAGGAATTTGGGTTTCCAGAGGGAAGTTGGGACAAATTTACCATGGCGGCAGCGAGTTGTTTGCATTGCTCCTCTGAGAGGCCAGCAAGGACGTTGAGGATGGGCCCCAAATGAGAGGAAGGGGCTGTCTGAGAAAGGGCTGCTGGAAGACATGTGTTGACCTTATGTGCTGAAAAATTGGAGCATGTATTGGTATTGCTATCACGTGGCTGCTGTGGATGATTCCCAACAAAGACATTGGAATTGCCCATGGTGAAGACAAGGGAGTGAAACCCTCAAAAGTTTCAAAAGAAAATAAAGATGTAAATCACGAGCCACCGGATCGGTGCTCTGATATCATGTAAAAATAAAAGAGATGGAATAATGGGTTCTGTTATTCATATGTTGCTGTACATAATACTATCCCTTATATACTAGGTTTACAATCTCCTATTCTAGCATAATTCCTAATTAAGGCTACAATCTAGGTTTGACCCATAAATCTTGGGGGGTCTAATAATATAGGAAAGACAATTACAATATTTACAATCCTTCAATTACAAGATTTGATTTCCAACAAATAATAAAAAAAATAAACAAAATCTTGGCAGTAAAGATTAATAGGACATGTCATATAAAACCTTTTCTTTTCCAATTTTGTGTGACATTTTCATATTAAATTCTACCATCGTCGTCGTTATGCAATGATATAGCGCATATAAAATATCCCACATAGATTGAAAAAAAAAATGAAAGAAAAATCAATCGGTTTAATAAGTAAAATGATTAAGATAAAAATATAAAAAAAATAGTGTGCACGTAAAATATCACATGTTACTTTATAAATATTCTTTTTTGGGACCAAATTGCTATAACCATATATGAAACTCAATCTATGCTGGATTGATACGTCCAAAACTTGCCCTTCCCACAGATTTTGACATTTTGTTTGCTTTGCTATTTGATTCACAAACAACAATCCCTTGCCAATCTCGTGACCTTTTGGTCACCATCTAAGCGGTGTTTTAATAAATTTGTCACTTTAATTTTAAGTGCGCTTATTAAAATCGTTCGCCGAATAATGAAGCAGTGTTTTAAATTCAAATTCACTCTAAACCTCATTTATTTTTATCGAAAACAAAGAGTACAATATTAGCATTATTGTAATTATATTAAGGTAAGCAAGATACAAATCACATGACCCAATCTTGAACCCCAACCCACCATCCCCAAAATTGTGCAAATTTTGGGTGTACTAATTGCTTGCTACAAAAGCAGCTTACATTAAAGCCGTGGACCAAACATAGCAAATCCATGTTATGCCACCCAAATTGTATGCGAATCACAACACATGCAAAGGTGCAAGATCTCTTAGAACGTGGGGGCCCCACATTACAATCACAAATTTTTCCCACATGTAATCACATGATGGGTATGGCATGCCATCACAATTGTCACAGCAAGACACCAGAAAAAAAATATCCCACGTTCATTTCAAGAAAATGACACTATTTAATCCACCATTAATCCATCTTTCTTCCCTCTTAAAAGGTTTGAAATAAAAGGGAAAAGAAAAAATCATTGCCCAACTAAAAAATGCAATCTTTTTAAATTAAAAATGAGACGTGTCACAAACCCACTAAACCAATGAGGATATGTAAAGTCCTAAATCAAATTGTTGAGGCTATTTTGGTAATAATGAATAAATTCCTCTCTTCTTTTTTTTACCTGTTTTTGTTTTCTGTTTTATTATAGTTGAAATAAAAAGAAAAAGAGAGAAAAATTATTTTTTAGTTTTTAGTTTTATACATTTACCTTTCTCTTCTTTGGCATCTATCATCTCTCATGCTCCCTCCTTTCTTTAACTAAAAAACCAAAAACAAAAAACAAAACAAAAATACTAAGACACTAATTCCTAACCAATCTTATATATAGACAACATAAGCACTAAGCATCAACAAAAAATTCAAAACACTTGAGAACCAAACCAGAACTTGCTCTCATCATCATCAATGGCAGAGCTAGAGAACCCAATAGTGATGACCAAGATCATCACATTCCTCTCATCTCTGGTTCAAAGGGTGGCTGCATCAAATGACATCAATCCATTCCAAACCCAGAGAATCTCAGTCTTCCATGGCCTAACCAGGCCCACCATATCAATACAGAGCTATTTGGAGAGGATTTTCAAGTATGCCAATTGTAGCCCATCTTGCTTAATTGTTGCATATGTTTATCTGGATCGGTTTTCTCAGAGGCAACCAACTCTGCCCATCAATTCGTACAACGTTCACCGGTTGCTGATTACTAGTGTCATGGTGGCTGCAAAGTTCATGGATGACATGTAAGTGTGTTGAAGTTGAATTTTATTAGCTTATGATGAGCATTTGTTTGGAAAATCTCCTTGGATTTGAACTTCTGGTGTTTTGAGTACTTAGAATTTTTTTGTCAAAGTTATTTATACAAGTTTATGTGGTCATTTTCATTGTGTTCATACAAGTTTTGGAATATTCTGCTTCCTGCATGAATGTGGATGGAGATTGGATATGAATTCACTGGGTTTTTCTTTTCTGAGTCTTACCTTATTATGCTTGCTGTGTCTCTGAGCTAGAATTCTCACTGTTTTCTGATCTGGGTTTGCTTAATTTCTTGCTTTGGTATCTTCATAAATTCATAATTTCATACAACTCTGTAATTACTTGGAAAAAGTTGGAGGTATAAAACCTTCTGATTTGGAATGATTCTGAAGATATAAAACCTCAGAGACAGAAAGTTTTAATGGGTGTTAGTTGGATTGGCCCAGGCCTTTGACTTCAAGCTCCCGTATTACCGTGTGTGTGAGTTTTACCTTCTCTCGCCATTCCTAATTTCAATCACAAAAAGAAAAAGTTTTGCAAGGTACTTATAGCTAAAGTGGTTAAGAGCATTTACTCGTGGTCTCTTCCTACATGACTAATTATGTTTTAACTAAAAATCCAACTAATCTCAGCCATGTGCTACCATGGCTTTCCTATATACATGGAGTGGAGAGTCCACCAAGATGCACATGGTGACATAATTTAATAAGTTTGATCACATAACATGATGAAGAAATATGGCTCATAGAAAAGTTTCTGTAATGTGAAAGCTATTTTTGTAATGGGATCCATTTGCTGTAGATTTATTGCCAGACTTAACTAATTTCCATTTTCATAAATGTGCTGTAATATTCAGGTACTACAACAATGCTTATTATGCAAAAATTGGAGGGATCAGCACAATAGAGATGAATTTTCTCGAAGTGGATTTCCTATTTGGTTTGAGCTTCAACTTAAATGTGACCCCTTCAACCTTCACCACCTACTGCTCCTACCTCCAAAGAGAAATGCTCCTCTTGCAGCCTCCTCTAGATTCTGCAGATTCTTCTCTTAGTTCAGGCAAATCACTAAAGCTCCATTTGTGCTTCGATGAGGAGGAAGCCTCCCATCAGCCACAGCAGCTAGCTGTTTGATTAAAGCTTTAAAGGGTTGTTGCCCTTTAAAAAAAAAAAAATTGTAGTTGTTGACGTAGTATTTTTGTACTTTGCCCATATTTTTTGGGCTGGCAATATGAACATTAGATATTTCTGTCCTTTCTTTTTTCCTTTTTTTTTTTTTTTTTGGGTTTTGTAATTGAAGTTATTTGGCATGTTGTGTACAGATGGGTCTTGAATTTCCAGGCTGGAAAAGCAATGCCTCTAAATGACTTTTTTTTTCTTCCCTAAAGTTAGGAAAAGGGAGGGAGAAAAACTCACACACGCGGATACTATAGAATTTAGAATTCGGGACCACTTGGAAGCACAACAAAACCTGATTCAATCTAAATAACACTCCATTATTCCTCTAAATGGCTTGTTTGGTTGATACTTGTTCTTATCCACAAATTTTAGTCTCTTCTTGACTTATAGGTTGCCACAAGTGAAAAACATAGGTGGCCACTGGCCATGCAAGACAATTTGCTCATACTTGGTCACAATTTGGAAGGAATATGAGTGGTGGGTGTGAAAGCTAATTTGGTGACATGGGTAGGACCAGTGAACATAAGAATAATTTGTGTACACAGAGTACTGTTTTATTTTATTGCAGTCACATTTGGTGTTGACAGTTGTATTGATCTTGAGATGGGAACAAGGAACATGTGCAATCATGGGCCACTGGTTGGGGGAGAGAGAGAGAGAGAGAGAGAAGTTTAGAAATTAGTACTGAGTTGTAGAATTTGACAGGCTGGCTTAGAAATTATAAGAATGTTGTTCATATAATGTTTTCTTTTCCAACACGGTTATATTGTCAAGACTGTTAATTTGATCTCTATAGTATAGATATTAATGTTTTGTTTTTTCAAACCATTTAACATGTTGTGTTGTCAAACTATTAATCTGGACCACATTTGTATAAAAATTCATATAATCTAAACAGAGAACATTCCTTGGCATGTGCAAGCAAAGTGCATAGAAGTTAACATAAAACAAGCATGGCTCGCGATCATAGTTCTTGTCTGGAAACTGAGAGATGCGTGATGCTTGTCCTTGGCCAGCTATTTGTATAATCACTAGAAAATCATCTTAGATTTTATTGATAGCACTATAAAATCTGAGCTGGGATACATTGTAATTCGTAACTCCTGCCTCCTCTGTCCATTTCAACTACATACATTATATCCGTGGACCGTGTGGCAACCCAACCCTGCTCATGGACTCAGCTACACACACTCTGCAAATTGACAACACAATACATTGACCATCCGCCTAAGAAAAAGTACGAATTTTATTGTCCACCACATGTTGTATAACCATATATTTATTCCTCTCATCATGTAACTAACGCGATAAGATAAACCTGTATGATTGTACACAACCATTTGTATCTAAAAAGGATTCTTAAACTAAGACACTCATTTCGGTTTACACACCTGTAAAACTAGGACAAAAGACCTTATAAGTAAAGGCGGAGCAGCCTTATTATCAAAGGCAGAGCAGCTGCAGTCAATACGTAACGAAACCGGAACGACTCATCTGGGGTCACAGCATACACTGCAGAACCATAAGTCACAATCATAGACACTGTGGCAACCACGACCTCACAACGAAAAGGGAAATTGTGAGTAAGCGATATGATTATAAAGATGGCAGTGGAAAGAGCCAAGGTGTTTGAAATCAAGAACACATGAAATGGTCCTGTTTGATCTGCATAAATGGCCTTCCCTGCAGTGTGGTTATTCTCACTGTCTTGCCAAACACCTCCAGGAGGGTTGACGCCGGCTTGGACGGTCACCCAGTGATCAGTGCTGCAACTATTAGCAAAACGTTGCGTACATCGGCCGGAGAATCGTTTCCTTGGTTGTATTTGAACCAATTCCACCATGGTTTGTTTGGTGGGTTTGGGGCATTCGCCATTTTTTTTCTCTATGAAGCTAGCTAGCGATGATGTATAAGACTCGGTTTCTAAGGTGTCTATATAAATAGCCTGTGGTGTTGCAAAATGAGTTGCTGCATCAATCACTGGCTTTTAGGCTTCATTACTCTGGTTCGTAAAAACCCTTGTCTACGAAATCGCTTTCGAGAGAACATTCAAACGGTATTTCGTGTTTCATTTGAAAAACTAAGGTTTGGTGGGACTAAAAAACGGTGAGCGATGTAACATAATAAATGCTACAGACAGAAAACAGTAAACATCAACGTGTTATATAATCCAACACGTTAGAGGTTTAGATTCCTGGATGGTTCAGAGACTTGGACATGTTTTTGTTTTTGTTGAGCTGTTCAAAGTCAAAATAACAACTGTCTACGAATAACAAAAGCACAGTAGAAAGCTACCTTAATTCATCCATCTTCTCTAACAGAAGTAGTGAAGGAATATCTTCATGCCAAGCTTCAGTCTGAAGCAAGTCAATCAATCATTTGCTTCTTTTACCATAGTTCAAACGAAGAAGCATCAAGGAAGAGAAGTAGACGTTTCTTTTACACGGGGTCATGAAATTCACGGTAGCAGCTTCAAAGTGCAGAAAGGGTAAAGTAAAAATTGGGTACTTCGACCAAAACGATAAAAAACAAAAAATCGGGTACATGAAACTGCGGCTACACTAGGTCGCACAAGCACACAAAGCCTCATATGACTGTTGATGCATTATGCTCCCCACGTCCATCAACGGTCAAGATCAGTCTCTATGGGTGTGCCCTGCTGGAAATATGCCTATCGGGCAAGTCAAAGCTCAGGAACGAGGGTTAGAATTCCCCGTTTAGGCATTCCTTTTAACAGGAAAACAACTTTTTAAAAAAGAATAAATAAGCCCTAAACCCTAAACCCTATGTTACGAATAACAAAAATACGCCAAAACCCTACTTCATTCATCCATATTCTTAAATTTTCACATAAACGTCCATTTATACCTCAGACATCAATGTACGGTCTCTCAAAGGACAACATTAGCAAGTGTACTTCGAGAGGGAGGAGGTGTGACAACAATATTAGTATGTAGACAACTGGAAATCAGCTCCACACTAGCTAACATCGCATGCACTACTGAGGAATGCGTAGAATTGAGTTCAAAACATCAAGTTGCCTAAAATCCTAATTGCAGACTCTTCCCCTTGAGCTCCTTTTCAGAATCAAGCTGCACTAACAATAAAAATAATTAAATAACGTAGCGGTAGGTGATATATCGTCCTGCAGTCTCACTTGGTCGGACTATCTTCACAACTTGCCCACGCTTAAGCCCATAATATTTTGCAATTGGATCGGTCACCTGAATCCGTGGAAGCTGGACTCCATCCACCCAATATACGCACACCAAAGAAACAATTTAGTGTACAAGTGGATTAAAGCCAGATAAGTACAGACTAAGATGTGTTTAGAACACAACCATGAAAAATCTCCAAAGATGAGAAAAAAGTTAGCTATTTTGTCATAAAATGAGGTCACGCCATCTCTTACATAGCATCTAAATTTCTTAAATGCAATATTAACAACACTGTTCAGCACTGACCTGTGTTTCTTTCACAGTATACCTCTCCAGTAAAGTCTTCTTTTCCTCAGTTGTAAGCACCAGATGCTCAGGAACTAGCACATGCTCTTTAATATTCACCAACAATTCTGCCTCCTGAATCAATAGAGTTAATGAAAAGAAAACGTTAATATCCACTAACACATTATTCTCATGTTGCAATTGTATTTATCTTATACACTAAGGTGGAGACAATGTGACTGGAAAAGCAAACACCTACAAGCCAAGCTGAAGTGAAAGCTGTATTCCCAGAAAAAGTAAATCAAACAATGCAAAGTAGTTATTCAAGACAGACCTAGTTTTAGGCATCTCGGTTAATTAACATTATCCAATCCATCACTCTAAAGTGTAGGGTAATACCTATACAATTAAGAGCATTTGATTAAATAAATTGTCATTCTTTAAAAGGCCCTTGGAATATAAACAAACTAAGCAGGCTATGGTCGTAACAGTGATCTTTCAGTGTATAGACTTCAATTTTCTGATACTAAGACATGCCCAAGTAAGAATTCCGATGTTTCTGATAGCTAAGGATTAATAGATTATAGTGATACTCAGGAGATTTCGAGAACATTTCATTTTAACCAAAATTTAAACAATGAATGTCACCTGAAAAACTTCCAAGTGGAACTTTGAAGATATCTCACTGATACAGGTCTTTGCAAAGGGAGTCAGATTTTGTTGAGTAACCAAGACAGCTCTGAGCACATTCTCTGATTTCATGCGGTTAGTATAAGTCTTCATTGTCTTGACCCCAACCTTTGGTTCTTCAGGAAAAAAGACATAAATCTGAAACACAAGAACCAACAATTAGAGACGGATAACACTACATCCACTGCAATAAAAAGCATCAGGGACACACCTGATCAGAGCTATCACTTCGCTTAGTTTTATTGATAGTAAGGTCTTCCCTTTTCATGTTTTCGCCGTATTTGCTCTTGAACTGTTCTCTTGTCATGTTGATCTCAAAATCTCCGACTAAGTAATTCCGATCTTTCAGCATTTGCATCACCGTCTTTCGAACTCTGTAAAGCCTCGTGATTTCTTCTTCAGGGTAAACCATCTTTGTCACTGATAGAGTACAAAAATTAGCTTGGTAGTTAGGTTTCTTTGGGATTATGAAAATTCAATTTCGCAAATGACTACAAAATCTACAGTTACACATGTAGCTACCAAAAGCTGCTTTCCCATGCAATTGAAAACGAGATTGGTTATTGAATCACAGCCAAGCCACAACGAAATCAACTTAAACCAAAACAAAATTCAACAATTCCATTAAATTTTCTACACAAAAAGAAAAGGCCTTTGCTGGCTAGAAACCTTCGAAACGAGGACACCAAAGATGAATCAAGATGATTAGGGCACTTGATCAAGTAAACAAGAAAGAGTGTATGATATGTTGCACCGATACGGGTACGGGTACGGCGTATCGCCAATACGGCGATTAAAATAATATATTTTTTAAAATAGTAATATAAACTGAAAAATTGAAAATTAATATTTCATCCATAATAAGTTCAAAACATTAACAAAACACATAACTTCATTCAAATCTCCATAAACAAAGCACAAATTAAACAAAACACACAAAATACAAGTATCCATAAACAAAGCACAAATTAAAACGTTAGAAATCACTTCTCAAAGCTCTAACATCATTCATCACCGGTAAATACCCAACCCATATAGCATATACCTATTATCTAATTAACAACAATTCCAACTTCACAAACTAACCACACAGCAATTTTTTAAATTATATACCCAACTAACAAAACAGCAGAGCAGCTTATTAAAGGAAAACAGAAAGAAAACCTTGAGCTGCTGCGTAAGAAACCCCAAATGAATCAGAGATGGCGACGGCTATGGGTGCGACGGCCAGATGTGACGGCGCTGGGTGCGACGGCCAGATGTGACGGCGCTGAGTGCAACGGCCAGGTGCGACGGCGCTCGTGAGTTCTCTTCCTTCTTCCTTCTTCCTTCTTCCTTCGTCTTCTGTTTTGTTTGCTGCCTGAATGAGACCAAAAGACCTAGCCTCTCGATATAGGCAGAGTCTTTGAACATAAGTTTTAATTTTACATTTTAACCCCATATTTTCAATAACCTTCAAAATCACCCGCACATTTTCCAAATATTTTCGATTTTACCCTGATGTATCGAAAACATATCACGACCATATCATGACCGTATCGACGAAGTATCGGAGCCGTATTGTAAAGTCAGCAGGTCAGAAAAGTCCACGATACGCCATGTATCGACGAAGTATCGGAGCCTCCTCTGGATTCTGCAGATTCTTCTCTTAGTTTAGGCAAATCACTAAAGCTCCATTTGTGCTTCGATGAGGAGGAAGCCTCCCATCAGCCACAGCAGCTAACTGTTTGATTAAAGCTTTAAAGGTTGTTGCCTTAAAAAAAAAAACAAATTGTAGTTGTTGAGGTAGTATTTTTGTACTTTGCCCATATTTTTTGGGCTGGCAATATGAACATTAGATATTTCTGTCCTTTTTGTTTTTTTTCCCTTTTTCTTTTTTGGGTTTTGTAATTGAAGTTATTTGGCATGTTATGTACAGATGGGTCTTGAATTTCCAGTCTGTAAAAGCAATGCCTCTAAATGAATTTCTTTTTTTCTTCCTTAAAGTTAGGAAAAGGGAGGGAGGAAAACTCACGCACACGGGTACCATAGGATTTAGAATTCGGAATCACTTGAAAGCATACCAAAACCTGATTCAATCCAAATAACGCTCCATTGTTCCTCTAAATGGCTTGTTTGGTTGATACTTGTTCTTATCCACACATTTTAGTCTCTCCTTGACTTATAGGTTGCCACAAGTGAAAAACATAGGTGGCCACTGGCCTTGCAAGACAATTTGCTCATACTGGGTCACAATTTGGAAGGAATATGAGTGGTGGGTGTGAAAGCTAATTTGGTGACACGGGTAGAACCGGTGAACATAAGAATAGTTTGTGTACACAGAGCACTGTTTTATTTTATTGCGGTCACATTTGGTGTTGACAGTTGTATTGATCTTGAGATGGGAACAAGGAACATGTGCAATCATGGGCCACTGGTTGGGGGAGAGAGGGAGAAGTTCAGAAGTTAGTACTGAGTTGTAGAATTTGACAGGCTAGCTTAGAAATCATAAGAATGTTGTTCATATAATGTTTTCTTTTTATATTGTCAAGATTGTTAATTTGATCTGTGTAGTATAGATATTAATGTTTTGTTTTTTCAAACCGTTTAACATGTTGTGTTATCAAACTATTAATCCGGACGACATTTGAATAAAAATTCCTTGGCATGTGCAAGCAAAGTGCATAGAAGTTAACATAAAACAAGCATGGCTCGCGGTCATAGTTCTTGTCTGGAAACTGAGAGATGCGTGATGCTTGTCCTTGGCCAGCTAGTTGTATAATCACTAGAAAATCATCCTAGATTTTGATAACACCATAAAATCTGAGCTGGGATACATTGTAATTTGTAACTCCTGCCTCCTCTGTTTTGTAAATACTCCTAGAAAACCCATTTCAACTACATACATTAAATCCATGTGGCAACCCAACCCTGCTCATGGACTCAGCTACACACACTGCAAATTGACAACACAATACATTGACCATCAGCCTAAGAAAAAGTAGGAATTTTCTTGTCCACCACATGTTGTATAACCGTATGTTTATCTCTCTCATCCTGTAACTAACACAATAAGATAAGCCAATATGGTTGTACACAACCAGTTGTATCTAAAAATGATTCATAAAATACGACACACATTTCGGTTTATACATCTTGAAAACTTGGATAGAAAACCTTATTATAAAAGGCAGAGCAGCTGCAGTCAATACGTAACGAAACCGGACAGACTCATCTGGGGTCACAGCAAACACTGCAGAACCATAAGTCACAATCATAGACACTGTGGCAACCAAGACCTCCAAATGGAAAGGGAACTTGTAAGTAAGCGATATGATTATAAAGATGGCGGTGGAAAGAGCCAAGGTGTTTGATATCAAGAACAAATAATATGGTGCTTTTTGAGTTGCATAAATGGCCCTCCCTGCAGTGTGGCCATTCCGACTGTCTTGCCAAACACCTCCGGGAGGGGTGACGCCGGCTTGGAAGGTCACTCCAGCGATCAGTGCTGCAACTACTAGCAAAACGTTGCGTGTTTCGCCTGCAGAATCTTTTCCTTCATCGTATTGGAAGCTCTTCAACCAATTCCACTGTAGTTTTTTTGGTGGGTTTGGGGCATTCGCCATTTTTCTTTTCTTTTCTATGAAGCTAGCTAGCGATGATGTATAAGACTCGGTTTCTAAGGTGTCTATATAAATAGCCTGTGGTGTTGCAAAATGAGTTGCTGCATCAATCACTGGCTTTTAGGTTTCATTACTCTGGCCAACGTCACCGGAGATGTAAGCAGGGATAGACGTGGAAGTTTCTTTTGACCTAGTACATGACATATGTGGCAGCACCAACAAATAAAAAGCCAAAACATGTACATCAAGCAGGAGAACATTGAAACGGCATTTCGTGTTTCGTTTGAAAGATAAGGTTTGCTGGAACTCAAGAACGGTCAACAGACATCGAACAGTTACATCAACGAGTTATAAATCCAACTCATCAGAGGTTTAGATTTCTGTATGGTTCAGAGACTTGGACAAGTTTTTGTTTTTGTTGAGCAGTTCAAAGTCAAAATAATAACTGTACGAATAACAAATGCATGGTAGAAAGCTACCTTAATTCATCCATCTTCTCTAACAGAAGTAGTGAAGGAATATTTTCAAGCCAAGCTGGAGTCGGAAGCAAGTCAATCAATCATTTGCTTCTTTTACCTTAGTTCAAATGAAGAAGCATCAAGGGAGAGAAGTTGACGTTTCTTTTACATGGGTACATGAAATTCACGGTAGCAGCTCCAAAGTGCGAAAAGGGGGGAAGTAAAAATTGGGTACTCAGACCAAAACGATAAAAAAATATCGGGTACATGAAACTGCTGCTACACTAGGTTGCACAAGAACGCAAAGCCTAATATGACTGTTGATGCATTGTGCTCCCCACTTCCATCAACGGTCACCATCAGTCTCTATGGGTATGCCCTGCTGGAAGTATGTCTATCGAGCAAGTCAAAGCTCAGGAACAAGGGTTAGAATTCCCCGTTTAGGCATCCCTTTTAACAGGAAAACAACTTTTTAAAAAAGGAATAAATAAGCCCTGGACCCTAAACACTATGTTATGAATAACAAAAATAAGCGAAAACCCTACTTCATTCATCCATATTCTTAAATTTTCACATAAACGTCCATTTATAACTCACATCAATGTAAGGTCTCAAAGGACAACATTAGCAAGTGTACTTTGAAAGGGAGGTGGTGTGACACAATATCAGTATGTAGACAACTGGAAATCAGCTCCACACTAGCTAACATCGCATGCACTACTGAGGAATGCGCAGAATTGAGTTCAAAACATCAAGTTGCCTAAAATCCTAATTGCAGACTCTTCCCTTTTGAGCTCCTTTTCAGAATCAAGCTACACTAACAATAAAAATAATTAAATAACGTAGCGGCAGGTGATATATCGTCCTGCAGTCTCACTTGGTCGGACTATCTTCACAACTTGTCCACGCTTAAGCCCATAATATTTTGTAATTGGATTGGTCACCTGAATTCGAGGAAGCTGGACTCCATCCACCCAATATACGCACACCAAAGAAACAATTTAGCGTACAAGTAGCCAGATAAGTACAGACTAAGATGTGTTTAGAACACAACCATGAAAAATCTCCAAAGATGAGAAAAAAAGTTTGCTATTTTGTCATAAAATGAGGTCACGCCATGTCTTATGTAGCATCTAAATTTCTTAAATGCAATATTAACAACACTGTTCAGCACTGACCTGTGTTTCTTTCACAGTATACCTCTCCAGTAAAGTCTTCTTTTCCTCAGTTGTAAGCACCAGATGCTCAGGAACTAGCACATGCTCTTTAATATTCACCAACAATTCTGCCTCCTGAATCAATAGAGTTAATGAAAGAAAACGTTAATATCCACTAACACATTATTCTCATGTTGCAATTGTATTTATTTTATACACTAAGGTGGAGACAACGTGACTGGAAAAGAAAACATCTACAAGCCAAGCTGAAGTGAAAGCTGTATTCCCAGGAAAAGTAAATCAAAAAATACAAAGTAGTTATTCAAGACAGACCTAGTTTTAGGCATCTCGGTCAATTAACATTATCCAATCCATCACTCTAAAGTGTAGGGTAATACCTATACAACTAAGAGCATTTGATCAAATAAATTGTCATTCTTTAAAAGGCCCTTGGAATATAAACAAACTAAGCAAGCTATGGTGGTAACAGTGATCTTTCAGTGTATAGACTTCAATTTTCTGATACAAAGACATGCCCAAGTAAGAATTCCGATGTTTCTGATAGCTAAGGATTAATAGATTATAGTGATATTCAGGAGATTTCGAGAACATTTCATTTTAACCAAAATTTAAGCAATGAACGTCACCTGAAAAACTTCCAAGTGGAACTTTGAAGATATCTCACTGATACAGGTCTTTGCAAAGGGAGTCAGATTTTGTTGAGTAACCAAGACAGCTCTGAGCACATTCTCCGATTTCATGCGGTTAGTATAAGTCTTCATTGTCTTGACCCCAACCTTTGGTTCTTCAGGAAAAAAAGACATAAATCTGAAACACAAGAACCAACAATTAGAGACGGATAACACTACATCCACTGCAATAAAAAGCATCAGGGACACACCTGATCAGAGCTATCACTTCGCTTAGTTTTATTGATAGTAAGGTCTTCCCTTTTCATGTTTTCGCCATATTTGCTCTTGAACTGTTCTCTTGTCATGTTGATCTCAAAATCTCCAACTGAGTAATTCCGATCTTTCAGCATTTGCATCACCGTCCTTCGAACTCTGTAAAGCCTCGTGATTTCTTCTTCGGGGTAAACCATCTTTGTCACTGATAGAGTACAAAAATTAGCTTGGTAGTTAGTTTTCTTTGGGATTATGAAAATTCAATTACGCAAATGACTACAAAATCTACAGTTACACATGTAGCTACCAAAAGCTGCTTTCCTGTGCAATTGAAAACGAGATTGGTTATCGAATCACAGCCAAGCAACAACGAAATCAACTTAAACCAAAACAAAATTCAACAATTCCATTAACTTTTCTACACAAAAAGAAAAGGCCTTTGCTCTAGAAACCTTAGAAACGAGGACACTAGAGATGAATCAAGGTGATTAGGGCATTTGATCAAGTAAACAAGAAAGAGTGCATCAAAGGCTTTCCGAAAAGAGGGGAAAACGAACCAACCACAGTTACCAAGTAATACATTAAATCAACAAACCAACCACAGCTAGCAAGTACTTCAAGAAGCAGATGGAAAGTAAGTGAAGGAGGCAGACACAGTCGAGAAGAAAGTGAGCTATGACTAAAAAAAAATTAAGTGAAGAAAAAAAACCTCGTGGAGCAGAGGCAGTCGAGAAGAAGAGGCTGAGCCTGTTACTGCTGAAACCTGGTGCAGCAGATGCAGTCGAAAAGAAGGTGAGAGACCAAAACCAATTGATATTTATGCAGGACGCAAATTACAATCAATCACAGGGGATTTGTCACAATTGCAAACTCCAAAACTACATATCTTTCTCCAAACAAAAAGAAAAAACAGAGCATGACTTTGCTTTGACATGGCCAACAGTGTCAGATGCTCTGTTTTCTGTAATTTATTGTTGGTATTTTATTCATTTTAGAGTAATTGGTCTCTCTATCTTATATAAAGGAGAAATTGCTCTGCTGGTATAATTTTTAGAAATTGCTCTGCTGTACCTTCTATCCAAATGGTAACCTAGTATGACTTTTTTGGGAAAATTTTTATAAGAAATGGCAACCTTATAGCTACAAAAGAAACTCCACAGCAAGCATAAAACAAATACTAATCTGAAGAATAAAATAGCAATGCAAATTCTGTTTTTTTCTTTTTAATTTCACACCATCTACCTATAACATAACCACAATGACATGAGCAAACAAAAAGGCCCAAATCAAGATTTGCTGTACCTTCTATCCAAATGGTAACCTAGTATGACTTTTTTGACACAAATTTTATAAGAAATGGCAACCTCATAGCTACAAAAGAAACTCCACAGCAAGCATAAAACAAATATAATCTTTCTCTGTGTAATCTTTTAGCATTAAATCACCAACCAAGAAACAAGAAAATTGGCAGATCTAGGTAGTGCCAGAGTTAAGACAAAGGCCTGCAAATAATGACAATGGGGAAATAGGGAAAAAGAAAAAAAGAAAAAGGAAAAAAGGGTAGAGACATTCTTATGTTAGTTAATCTAATTTGATACAGTTTGAGAGAATCCAGAATCTCATTTAACCAAAATGAGAACTTAACTTAAAGGAGACGTTCTAACGACAGCCGAAGTTGAGGCTGCACTTCAAAACTTACACCTAAACTGTGAGATTATATATGTGGTGTCTGAAAATAGATGATGATAGGCAAGATGCAGCCATTTGACATGTTAACGTACCTATTAAAAGTCTCCAATCAACACAACTCATGGAAATACAAGAAATCCTCAGTCCAGCCACCAAGTGCCATAGAAAGATATTCAGAAGGTTTAGTCATGACTCAAATCCTATTGAATATAGTCACACATGAGACTGGTATGAATTGCGTACATCAGAAAAGAAACATCTTGTTTTTATTAAGATGAAATAAGATGAAAGGAGAGCATCTTATTTAAAAACTGAAACCACAAGGATGCATCATCCCACATGAACCAGTAAGTTCAATAAACTCAAGATTCATGCCAAAAGTCTACTCTAAACTCAAGATTCTGAATTTCTAGGCTTTCTTAAATACCCATTGCAAATTAATTGCCAATTAACATCAAGTATATACATGTCGCTACAGTAGATATGGATTCTACGAAAATTAGAGAAGAGAAGAAGCAAAAAACAGAGAAAAGGAAGGAGAGATTCAGAGCACACAGTCAAAATTGTTGAGGACAATTGCAAAAATCAAAGAGGTGGAAGAAGGAAAAGAGAGATATCAAAAGGGAAAGACCAGAAAAACTTGCTTGGGTCAAGATTCTAAGAAGAGGAGTCGATGTTGAACGAAGAAGAGGTGGAGTCGCGAACGAGAGAGAGGGCGAAGTCGCGAACCACAGAGAGAGGCGGAGTCGCTTGTTTGTGAACCCCTTTTCAGCTTCCCTGTATAAGGAGAACGAGTGAGGGGTTTTTGTTACTATTGGGCTTCGGGTTCAATATAGCACAGTCCTATTTAGGGTTCTTTCTTCTTTCTGCTTCCTTCTGGTGCCGCGAAAACTTTTACACTGGAAAACCTAGCATCTGTCGTGGAGAACAGGCTAGTGTGATTAAATCAAGTTTGAAATTTACATTTTGACCCCCAATTTTTGTATAAACTTTAGAATTACAACAAAAGTTTCCAGATAATTTCAAAATAACCCCGCGCCGTATCTTGACCGTATATATTTAGACCTTATCCTTTTCGTGTATGTATTGTGGGACGTATTGGAGTCGTATCAGGTGGCCAACAACACATAAGGAAAATTAATGATACTTCGTTGCAGATTAGATTCGGAGATACTCTTCTAAACCCTAAACCCATACAAACTACTTTTCCATTCCAAAGGAAGTTGGAAAAGACTTGTGTGGAGAGGAGCTACAACTTGTAGCTTCTCTAGAATGCTAAAATTCGTACCAAGTAGAAAGGAGAAAAAGCATGCATATATCCCATCTTTACCACTGGAAAATCTCTCTGTTAATAACAAAAACCCTATTCAAGTCAAGACACCGCCATTGAATATAGCCATTATTGAGGTTATGTATATGAATGATTGTTTTCTATTAACTTCTGCGTCGGATGGAATGCCTTGTTTATGTTTTCTTGATATTATTGATTATTTTTTTATTTAAAGAATCATCCCATCTCAATTGAAAATGCAAGTACCTTTTTGCGAAGAAATCAAACTCCGCTTTTGTATTGATCTTGTATTGCCTTGTATTGCTTTTTGTTTCTATGTTTCTTATAACTCCGCTTTTGTATTGATCTTGTATTGCCTTGTATTGCTTTTTGATTCTATGTTTCTTATGTACGACTTGTATTGCCTTGTATTGCTTTTTGATTCTATGTTTCTTATGTACGAATACGATCCCATATATAATCCTTTCAGGGTGTGGAAGGATATTTTGCATTATGTTTATGGCTATTCAATTTGCTTTCCACTTCAGCTACCTCTCAGAAAAGATGAAAAGAAGAATTCTACAAATCATTTGGTTCTTTTATGAGGAAATTTACATTTTAAAAAAAAAAAAAAAATTGGGATTCATTAAGCAAAATTATACCTAGAACATCCACACAATATCTGAAGGAACCATATTAGCAATTATTTACTCTTCTTCGGTATGAGGTTTGACATCAAAATCAGCGTAGAGTTTTCTGCTCCACACAAGTTCACATCACATGCACTACTGAGAAATGCACAAAATGAGTTCAAAACGTTATTACAGTTGCCTAAGATGCTAATTGCAAAGACTGCTTCACTTGTGAGCTCTCTCTCATCCAGCCACAAGTATTTATAAACAGAGCACTAGCAGCTCAGGTGTCAACTAACAATGAAAGTAAGTACATTACACAACATAACGGTAGGTGATGTATCGTCCTGCAGTCTCACTTGGCCGGATTATCTTCATAACTTGTCCACGCTTAAGCCCGTAATATTTTGCAACTGGATCGGTCAACTGAATACGAGGAAGCTGAACTCCATTGACCCCGAAATATATACAAGAAACAATTAGTATCCCAATCAGTTCGGTTTGCCACTGAAAACTAAAATGTGTTTGAAACATACATACATGAATCATCACAATCTTGAGAGGGAACAAAAAAAAAATAAAAATAGTTCGTTAAAGTAGTTTGGAGGGTGTTAAGACACATTAAGCATAAAATGTAAGTAAATAAGCTGAACCCCAAGAACAATAAAATCACTCAATTTAATAGATTGTGGCATATGTCAGTGTGTAAGCATCTAGATATAGGTCAGGTCATGGCATGTGTTACATAGCATCCTAATAAATCTCTTCAATGCAAGATTAACATTGTTTAGCACTCACCTGTGTCTCTTTCACAGTATACCTCTCCAGTAAGGTCTTCTTTTCCTCATTTGAAAGCAGCTGATGCTCAGGAACTAGAACATGTTCTGTAACATTCACCATCAACTCTGGCTCCTAAACCGAAACATTAATATCCTTTAAATTTGTGAACAATGCATGCTGCAATTATTGTCCTCCTCACAAAGGTGATGCTAGTATGTGTATATATACGGACAAGAAGAAACAACCACAACCTTCAACTTTTAAGGTTGAAGATGTCCCGGAAATAAATAAATCAAACACTGCAATGAAAACCCTCAAAACAGACCTAGTTTTAGGCAACATAGTGGAACCTAAGACAGACCTGGATTCAAATTGGTTGGAATTGCCAATTGGGCCTCTCAAAACTAACATTTATCAGATAACCCCACGCATCCAATCTGTCACACTAAATTATAGGCAATATCAATTTGTCATATTTTACTAATACTATTGAGTGCATTTGATGAGATACATTTTCCATTTAAAAGGCCCTTGGAATGGAAACCAACTAAGCAGGTTGCAACAGTGATGTGTCTGTAGAAAGAAACTGAAGTAAATCATCATGTTTCTGATACTAAAACTCCCAACTAAGAAAGCTGATGTTTCTGGTACCTTTCATTTCCATAGACCCTTTAATAGATTATGGTGACATTCTCAAGATCTCAGAAACACAATTTCATCAATCTAACAACAGTTTAATCAATAAACTTCACCTGAAAAACCTCCATGTGGAATTTTGAAGATATTTCGCTTATACAGGTCCTTGCCATGGGAGTCATATTTTGTTGAGTAACCAAGATTGCTCTGGAAACATTCGCTGACTTCATGCGGTTGGTGTAAATTTTATGGTCTTGACCCCAACCTTTGGCTCTTCAGGAAAGAAGACGTAGAGCTGATACAAAAGAACAAACAATTAAGGACCGAATGACACTGCAGGCTACATCTACTGCAATAAAAGGCATCATTGAAACACCTGATCGGTGCTGTCATTTCGCCTTGTCTTATTGATAGTAAGGTCTTCCCTTTTCATGTTCTCTCCATATTTGGCCTTGAACTGTTCTCTTGTCATGTTCATCTCAAAATCTCCAACTAAGTAATGCCGATCTCTCAGCATTTGCATCACGGTTCTTCGAACTCTGTAAAGCCTTGTGATCTCTTCTTCTGGTAAAACCATCTTTCTCACTCAGAGATTAAAAACCCCTGCTTGTTAGTATGGTATCTTATTACTACAAATTGTACGTATATACAAATACGTAGCTTCCAAAAACTGCTTTTACATACAACTGAAAATGAGATATTGGTTATTTCAATTTAATCACATCCAAACAACAGCATGATCAAATTTCAATAGTTCCATTATTCTTTCCACAGTAAACAAGGCACAAGGTAACTAAAGCATATATTGATTAACTTGGAAAATTTGTGCTCTGTTCTTGTACTTGAAATCATTTACCATGATCATACTCAGAAAGCAAGATTTCCAAATCACAAATAACCACAAACACATTCCTCCAAAACAAAGTAGCAAGCAAAAAGACCATACAGAGCCCATCTTAATTTACCACTAGTCAATCTCTCTTTTAATAACCAAACCCCCAATCCAAGACACATACCAAATCACCTCGCTCAATTGAATCTAACCTTTGTTGACAGAAACAGCAAAAACCCAAAAATCCCTCCAAAAAAATTACTTTCCCCACAAAATAATTTACTTTCACACATTTTTTCCTGATCTCAAGTTCTTACTTCCCAAAACACAAACTTGCCATTGGATGATAGAAACCCGCAACTACTAAACTCAAAAATGATCTGTTCCTATCAGTAAATAACCAAACCCAACAAAAATGTGAGCACCTCCCACAAAAATTCCAACATTTTGCTTCCGAAAGCATAAAATCGACACCATAAATCCACAATCAAAAAAGGAAGAGCATTACCTTTTCAGCCCTTTGCAGCAAACCAAGCCTCCGAGTCCGAGATTGGATGGGAATGCTGAAGTGATCTTGCCAAATATGCAGAAGCATGCAAAGCATGAGCTGCTGCCACCTGGAGATTATAGCAACTTACGTATACAGCTAAAGATGGCAAGGCCTTCCTCCTCTCTCCTGTGTGGCCTGTTAAGTAATGGGCTCTTAATCTCAAGCCTGGGCATATTGGGTACTTGTTGAGTAAGGTGTTTTGCTGCTTTCTTGGATCAACAGATAGTTGTCTAGCCACACCATTATTCTTGCAATAGATAACAGCCTAGCATCCCCAACATTTGCTACCACCTGTCCTCAGCCGCGGACCCAAGAATTTTTCAGCGAATGTGCAATTTTTAAACGCTAAGAGCTCCAAAAAAAAAAAAAAAAACAACTAAACATACTTATCATTTAAACAATACTAATGTTATTCATAATTAATTTAAAAAATAACATTACACCAACAACTGTTGCCGATGAGATTTCATATCATGAAAACGTCGCATTATATTTGCATTACTAATACAAGAGAATTCCAATCCCAATTAAATAAGGAATTCCCAAAACCCAATTGAATAAAGATAACTCCCACTTAAAACCCAATCAAGTAAGGAATTAGGAAAATTGGAAACCCAATTAAGTAAGGAATAATACAAATTAGAAAGCCTAATAGAATGGCCCAGCAACGGCAGCAGTTTCCTTTTTTTTTTTTTTTTTTTTTTTTTTTCAAAACCCTGGTCCAAAAACGACTTCGTTTTGGCTAGGTTTTTTTTTTAATTATTTTTAAAAACGCGCCTCTTTTAAAGCCTGGTCCAAAACGACGTCGTTTTGGCCAGGCTGTGTTTAAAAAAATACAAGCGCGCGCAGCGCACACCAGGATGTAGCGCCCATCCCAGGTGGTTTGGGCATTTCGTGGAACACGTTGCGTGCATCTCATTTGTGAAGCAGATAAGTTCGCGTCTAATAAAAATTTCGTGTAAGTGAATTCACGGCCATTCGCGAACCTCTCGAGTTTGCGTCTTTTTAGCCCGTCATAAAGCTCCTGATAAGTTCATAATTTCACACATTTGCTTGCCTTCATTACTTAGTAATTTTGTTTAGTTTCTCTTTATTTCGAATCACTTACCTATGTTTGTGTGTTGTGTAGGTTATGGCAGGAAGAGATAACTTTTGGTACAATCCATGCATATTAAGGGCTGATTGGCATGAGAGGATTACAACTTGAGGCATTTGAAGCAAAATGGTGCAAAAACGTGCAAAAACTGGAGATTGAGTTAGAAGTTCATTTCGGGCTTATCTTCTTCATCCGAGCTTGGATTGGGCCAATACTTGTGTGGTTGGATCAGAGACATTCTGAACTTCACAATGGACATCTTAAAGTTGTCATTTGATTTAGCCAAGCCCAATTCGTAAGCCCTTGAAGCTGCACATCATGCTGACCTAAGGATGAGCTGATGGATGTTTGGTCATGGTGAGGTAGGCATGAGCTATTGGTTTCTGGATGGAAGCTTGGTCATGCTGACATGAAGATGAGCTATGGCTGCTGGTGGGATTTATTGGTGAAGTGCAGCAACCAATTCTGATTTTTTTAAAATACAAGTGTTGTATGCATTAACCATATTGAATTCGAGATTCATCACTCATTTCTCCCTATAAATATCACTCCCATTCCAAACACTATCATAACTCATATCCTGAGATTCACAATCCCCTCTCACACATTCACTTCATACACACATTCAGATTCACCACAAAGTGAGCAGAGAGCTAGCCTGCAAAGGAGGGAGAGCTTGGAGCTGTCCTGGGAACTACCTTGCTGCCACCAACTAGTTCTTCTCTTCTCTTTAATCTATCTATGTATTTCTTATTTCTGGATTCTTAGTCATGTGTAACTAATTCATTTAGTTAGGGCTTAGGATGAAGCCCTAGTCATGAATATTCAATGTTATGGATGATTTCATAGTTAATTGATTTCCTTGCTTTCATTGCCAAGTTGTTAATCTCCAGTTTATTATGTGCTTGATGTATGTTTTCTTGGAGTAGCTAACTAGGATTTTATGCATCTAGCACAGTTGGGAGGGGGTTTAGATTCACCAATTCTACTCTCCTTTCACAAGCAACACATGAATGGCCTAAGAATCATTCAAGGGGTTAATAACCATAGGTTGACTAGGACAGATACTATGTTCTAGGACTTGTGTGATTATCATATTCTCAGGGAACTTAATGACTTTTGTATGCTTTATTCTAAGTAGATACCATGCTTAGGTTGCATATTAGAGATCACGTGTTGTGTAGATACCATGCACAATTACATGCCTTAGGAGAATCATGCATCCTGCACCTAGATACCATAGGCTTGTATGCGATAATCTATTGTTAATGAAGCTTGAGTCAATTTCTATGCATTCATAACTTGGATAGGAAGACTAGTGGTAGATTCCAAGGCTCTAACACTTCTCAATCATTGTTTCACAACTTGTTGATTGCTGCCATTGTTACTTTCTAGCACTTCCATTTCATTATCTTGTTTTCATCTCAACAACAAAACCCCCCATTCCGAGTGCGTGTGTGGTGTTAGGATTTCTGTCCTAGACCTTGCCATTGTCAGTTTGTATGTTTGTTTGTTTTTTTTCTGTTTTGTCCAGTATTCTAAGTAGTTTAACTTGCAACTAAGTTACCATTCTCCGTAGGATTTCGACCTTGGATTTACATAAGCTATATTATAAACGGTTCGTGCACTTGCGAGAATTAAAGTTGCTATTTTTAATAACTCATTTTAGTTGTTAGGAATAGGCTCAACGGCTCCTGATAATTGTGAAGCTCCAACCCTAGCCTCCTTCCTTTTGAAATTCGCGGCCCTTTGTGCTCTTCGTCTTGTGGATCTCGTTGAACCTCTCCTTCAATATTGGCTTCGCCACCTTCCCATTCACGATCCGCCTCTCTTGGCTCAAATACTACAACAGCCGTTCTGTCAGAGGTAAATTTGGCGACTACTTCGTACAGAGATTTGACGAGCAGCGAGTGACGAATCCAACAAGGTGTCTGTGTTTTCAGAGGAATATGAGTATGATTATCTGTGTTGGCTCAGGTCCAATGGAGGGAGATTCGTTTTGAGAATTGAAGACACGGATTTGGAGAGATCTGTTAAGGAATCTGAAGAGGCTGTGCTAATCGATCTCTCTTGGCTTGGTCTGTGTTCTCTATCATGACTCTCTCTCTCTATCTCGCAGATCTGCTGCTCCACTCTCCAGCCTCTGTAAGTTCCTCCTCCTCCTTCTTCTAATTTAATTTTTTATTTTGAGGCAAAGGAAATTGACAAATCTTAGAAGACAAGAACGAGTGTAAGTTTCAATTTTCTATCTGATTTCCACCATCTATATTATTTTTTGGTTACTTTGATTTTGAATGTGTGATTTTTTGAGCAGTTGATGGAATCAAAGGCTAAACCTAGGCTACTCTTGAAGCCTCTTAGAGAACCCTGTATTCTGTTCTCACACTTTCGATTTTCTTATTTTAATTTGGGGATTTAGCTTTCTGTATGACATTTCAATTTTTTTTTTCATAATTTTTTCAAGGTACCCATATGTAACTGGTACATCTGTGTTTCTCTGATTTGAACTGTTGATAGGCTTACATGGATTTTGAAATTGTCCATGTTGATATGATTTGAACTGTTGATACTCAAACTGTGTTAACTAGTCATTACCTAATTAGTTGAGGGTTTTATGCTTAATATTCAATCGATATGCTACTAATCATCAGCATTTGAGCTTTTGTTGCTCCTGAAATTCTGATACAATATTGATATTCTTTACAGAGTATAAACACATTGTCACATTATAGTAGGTGTTGTCTCTCATTATTGACTCCATCATGGTTTGCAAATGTCTTGAATGTAGTAAACTTTTCTGATCCGTGATTTTTCCATCATAGGTGTCTTGAGATGTTCTACTTCTGATGATTGTCATGTGATCTCATCACATGATAGAGCAGCTCTCAAACAGGTATTATTAATTGCCATACTACTCTACATTTTCTTTGGTGGAACCATTAATTTAAGTTAGCTGTAGATATGCTTGGTATTCTCAGCCTTATGAATTACTATACTGCTATACTGATGTTTATCTCATTTAAGGATTTTGCTTAAATTTCCCTCTGTCACACTCTCTAATTCTTTGAAAATTGATCACGTATTGACTAGTAAGAATCAAATTTTTATTGCAGATGGGTACTGGTCATTTTTCACCTATTGGTGGCTATCATTCTGGAAATGACATGGCACTTATTTTTGGATGTTGCACGTTTTAAGTATCCTCCTCATTGGGTGCCCCTGAAAATTCTTTGGGATGCCATGAATAATGTTGACTTATCTACTGGGAAACGCAGAGGGTATGCATTCTTATGTGCCAGTGAATATTACAGCTAATGGCAATTAAATTGGATATGCACGTTGGAAGCAATTTCTGTATATTTTGCATTATGAGATGCATTGAATATTTTGCCCAGGTTCATGTATATTTTGCTAAATTAGATCTTGCTGTTAGCTATGTTTGGTTCAGACATACTACAACAGGTTGCTGTTGGCTAATGTCTGTAGCTTGTTATCTCATAGAGACATTGACAGTTAAACTTTTTTTGTAATAAGGTTAAAACAAAATGAATTGTCAAAGTTGATATGTACATCTGAATTTAATATTACTCTGCACTGCTCACAGGTCAATTTTGGGAAACAATTTTGAAGGGAGTCTACCTGTAGAACTTTTTAATTACTCCCGTCTTGAGTATTTGTAAGTACACCGTCCCCTTCTGTTTCATTAACCCACTTTTTCAGAAAAAAAAGGAAAAAGAAAAAAGAAAAATCAGCAGCTCTGTTTTTGTGATGAATTTTTTGTGTCTATTTTGCAGAATGATCAGTGACGTAGCAAACTCTGGTTTCCAATTCCCACGATTTGCAAACCTGAGCAATATATACACTATGTAAATGGTTTTTATTGCATGTCGCACACATCTATTCATTTTTTAAGAGATTTAATACAAAAACATGTACAGGGCAAACAGTTGAATTAATTCATGTTCACTGGCCAGATTTAAACTTTTAACAAGCTTTATTATGCTCTGCAAGAGTCTTTGTGCTGGGGCAAACCCCAACATTTCTTTAAGTTGCATAATTTCTTATGCCTGACATCACTAGATGTAAACATCTCATGTTCATGATTTATCCACTCACTCACCTCTTCTCATGGTTTCTGTAGGATATTAAGGAACTGTTCCATCACCAGTGAACACCAAGAGGACAGCTGAATGTCGAGGCCAAATACAAATTGTGGAAGATACAACAACTATAGGTTAATGCTTTGGATACGGTATTTTGTAATTATAGGTTAATGCTATGGAGATGGTATTTTGTATGGATATAGTAGGAATCAAGATATATCTATTACTTTATCATAAAAAATTAGAAGGAAATGCATTGCATGATGGATTTAACTTATTTAAGTTGATTATATAGCAAGCTGACAAACATTGCGAGTGTAGAAAATATATAGTAATTAATAAAAGAAGATTAAACACACCATATAATCATTTATTTATAATGATTTACTACAATATTTTACACTTTATACATTGCATGGTAAAATACATGAATGACTTAGTACCACATAGAGTTCCTATAAGGTTCAAATTTGAGTTATTTACACTAACACCTCCTGAGGTTTCGGCTTTTTCACAAAACTCCTTGAGGTTTTAGAAATTACAAGAACACCTCATGAGGTTTTAAATTGTTGTCACAAAACTCATTTTCATTTTTCATCCAAAGATTGATGATTTTATACACACAAAAAATCTACAAATGACAAAGTTGGCATTTGAGATTAGATTGCATGTACTTCATTGAGGTTAATTTTGTCATTTGTATAAGCCAAAAATTGATTTTCAAACAAATCTACTTGGATGGGGTTTTGTGAAAATAAACTGAACCCTCAGGGGGTGTTCGTGTAATTTTTTAGACCTAATGGGGTTTTATGAAAACACAAGAAACCTCAGGGGTGTTAGTGTAAATAACTCTTCAAAATTTTCATTGTCTTCATCATTTCGATATTATCGATATTATTGATATTATAACGATACTTTGGCCAAATATTGCTAAAGTGTGAGAAATTATCGATATCGATATATATACAATAAGTGTATGGATACGTTCCAAAATATCTTTGACTCAAAAAAAACGATAATATTATTTCATCAATATTTTCGATATTTTAGACTATGGTAGTGATCATATATCAATGATAGGACACCCCTCCTATCCTATGTAGCATGAACACTCCATTAGGGAACTGTCGGAGTGTCTGACACGTGGACACGGCTTGGACACCAGTTCGCAGTCAAGACACGTTTTGGACACGGTCAGTGGCAAACCAATTAAGGCGCAAGGTGGTGCAGCTGCACCTCCCTTCGTCGGAAAATCCATAAGAGGTGCTGCATATCGCATCTCTGCTCAGCCTTTGAGTTGCAGCGTAGGTGTTCGATGAAATGCCTAAATGAAGTTTTTGTTTCTGGGCGTTGCTGTGGGCTGCGTTGCTGCTCGTTGCACGTGCTTCTTCTTCTCTTAGTTTAGGCAAATCACTAAACCTCCATTTGTGCTTCGATGAGGAGGAAGCCTCCCATCAGCCACAGCAGCTAGCTGTTTGATTAAAGCTTTAAAGGGTTGTTGCCCTTAAAAAAAGAAAAAAATTGTAGTTGTTGAGGTAGTATTTTTGTGCTTTGCCCATATTTTTTGGGCTGGCAATATGAACATTAGATATTTCTGTCCTTTTTTTTTTCCTTTTTCTTTTTTGGGTTTTATAATTGAAGTTATTTGGCATGTTGTGTACAGATGGGTCTTGAATTTCCAGTCTAGAAAAGCAATGCCTCTAAATGACTTTTTTTTTTTCTTCCCCAAAGTTAAAAAAAGGGAAGGAGGAAAACTCACACACACGGGTATCATAGAATTTAGAATTTGGGACCACTTGGAAGCACACCAAAACCTTATTCAATCCAAATAGCACTCCATTGTTCCTCTAAATGGCTTGTTTGATTGATACTTGTTCTTATCCACAAATTTTAGTGTCTTCTTGACTTATAGGTTGCCACAAGTGAAAAACATAGGTGGCCACTGGCCATGCAAGACAATTTGCTAATACTTGGTCACAATTTGGAAGGAATATGAGTGGTGAGTATGAAAGCTAATTTGGTGACATGGGTAGGACCGGTGAACATAAGAATAGTTTGTGTACACAGTACTGTTTTATTTTATTGCAGTCATATTTGGTGTTGACAGTTGTATTGATCTTGAGATGGGAACAAGGAACATGTGCAATCATGGGCCACTGGTTGGGTGAGAGAGAGAGAAGTTTAGAAATTATATATATACTAAACGGCAATCCGACTAAACACTGTTCTTAAGCACAGTGTAATAACAGAAATGCCCCTCATTTTACTGTTGCTGCACCTTTTGTTTCCTCTCCATCACAGTAAATTTCTGAATATGCCCTTCACTTAAACATTTCTGCTCTTCCCTTTTTGTCCCTTCTCCTTCAACCATTCTTCCCCAGCGAACGTATAGTTCTCTCAGAGCAGGAGTTCATGGTTGATTTCAGACTAGCTGGTTGGGTGGCAGCGATGGAAGATTTCTGTTCCCTCTTGGAGATGCTTTGGTAGCCGTTGATTTTCGTTTGGGGAGGGAGCTGCGAATCCAGCGGCCCTTTCGATTGATGAAATTGTCTGTTCGTTGTGATATTTTTCACAGATTCTACAAGCTTTGTCTCAGGCATCTTCTATCTATCTTGGCTGCGAATTCTTGCATCCTTTGTCTTCGGGTATGCATCCCCTCACCTTTTTAGCGCATGTTTTGTTCTTTATTTCATCAATTAACAGAGTTCTTTTGTGATTTTAATTGTTTAGGGTGGCTTTTGATTGTTTAGGTTATGAAATTGTTTGATTGTTTAGGTTATGAAATTGTTTAGGGTGGCTTTTGATTGTTTAGGTTCTTTTGTGATTTTAATTCTTTAGGGTGGCTTTTGATTGTTTTGGTTGCTTCCAAAAAACGTTTGATTGAGTTGTCAGGACAAAGAGAATGTAAATCTAGATCAACGCTTACAGAAAATTAAAGATATAAATTGAAGTTTTTGGTTTACAGAATTAGAGAGGCTACAAAAACAGAAAATATTAGATAAACTGTACATTAGTATTGATCAACAATAAGTAAATATTTTGCCCCTAAATTTTTTTGAATGACTATGCTTTAGGGGTTCACGGCTCTTTGGATGATGGTTTTGAATAGGAAAAAATGTGGGATTGATGGGTTGAAGTTTTTGGGCAAAAACAGTATGGATTTGGGCTTTCTCATTACAAGCGATGGTCTTTTTAGTTGTTTACTCTGTTGTCACTAGATATTCTGTTTTCTTCTGCCTCTGTTTGTTTTTGTTTTCCAGGATTTTCATTTTGTTTTAGTAATGGACTAACAAAGTTTAAGCATCTCATATTGTTCTATTTCGCCAGCTTTTCTTTTTGTATAATATATCAATGCTCATAAAATATGAATGTAACCATCTTCAATTCGTTTTCAGTTTGTGAGTTTTAATTTTATTAAGATCCCTCCTTGAACAGGAGAAATATGACAGTCCAACACTTTATAGAACTATTTTTCAACTTGGTTATGCTAAGCTAGATTTAAGCTTTCTAAAGACTATAATATTTGTGTTAATTGGAAAATCTAATATAGAACAACGCTTATGTCAATGTCCATCGATCTACGATTCTGCTAACATTGTATATTAATTTGATTAATTACTTGATTATGGCTGCATTGTGATATTGCCAATGTTGAAAAGGATTTATATTTGAGGGATGTTAATCAAGTTCTTAATTTCTTTTTGGAATCCCTCCTCTAGAGAACTCCTGCTAATTTTAGTAACGATGGTTAGGAACACAACCAGCTGAGAAGAGCTCAAAGAAGCATTATGTGTTGTTAAATTATGAACCGGAGACCATATTGCCTGTACAAATTCTTCTATTGAGATTGAAATAAAACCAAATTTAAATGGAAAAAGAGACTATTTATAGCTGACCAACCAAGTTCCTCCTAATTGGCTTAAACCAACAGTTCAAAAGCCATAAACATTTTTATCACCTAAGTTAAATACAAAGAATGATTTTTATTTTGCTATTAAAGTGACATCCAAGAGATTCAAACGATATGCACAACAAATTTGTACAAAAGATATGTGCTCTGTGATGGGATTCAAACAAGTAGTCACAAATGTTATTACCTTCATGCCTATTTGTTCCCTATGTTATGATCTCACATGTAATATGTATGGCTTGGGTGGCTTTTCTTCGAAAAAACAACTTGAATTTCGTTATGTGATTTTTACTTTGGATTTTGATGATGGCTGATGTTCTATTTTCTTATGTCTCTGTTTGTTTTTGTTTTTCATGATTTTCCTTTTGTTTTAGTAGTGGACTAACAAAATTTAAGCATCTCATATTAAAACACTGCACAGAAAAACATGTTTGGACAGTTTTGGGACTAGAAAATCAGAAACTGCAATTTTTTTCGATTTTTCCTTGCTTTTTCTCCTCTTCTCTATAAACCATATCTACTTTTGATGTTTTGTAGGTGGTGTTTTGCTGTTTTAGATAGAGCTGTTTCGTGGTTGTTTTTGGTTCTGTTAAGCAAGAGGTACATTTCTATGTTGAAATTCCAATTTATTGTTTCGGTTCTGTGAATAAAGCATGGTAATTAGCTAATGGTATCAATTGACAATTGGTTATGATAAATTTGAACTGATTGTTATCGTTGTGCAGCTGTAAATAAAGCCAAGTAATTCTTATGTGGTTTGAACCAATGACAAGCAGTTTCATATATGATATGTGCTTAGATACATATTAATATTTTTGACTCTTTCCTTTTAGTTTACGGAAGATATGATGTATTTGGAGGGGTTGTTGATAAGAGTGATAACAACATGATACTGCTTTTGATTATATATTAATGCTTTTTCGTTTGCTAAAGTTTTTTTAAATTTTTTGTTTTTTTGAGAGAGCTTTTTTAAGATGAAAAAGGACATGGAGTCATTATAAACTGCCTTTGGTTTCATTTGATTGATGTTTTGGGTTAATTTTCAGACATATATGTTTAATACAAAATTGGAGCTTGATCTTTAGATTGTTAAAAGAGACTCTGAGAAAACTCAATTATTGAATTAGAGTATGAAATTTTGATCTCTGTTTAAAGAGAAAAAAGGGAAAAACAGAAAAATGAATTGAAAAATATAAATAAAATCTTCATTGTTTAGGGTGGCTTTTGCATAGGTAACTTTTGATCGTATACTTTTTGTTTCAAATGCATTCATTTAAACAGCCCTTTTTCTGTGCTTTTACAGTGTTTTTCTTCGAACTAGAGGTGTTAGATAAATGTGCTTTTGCATCTTTTTTCTTCGGACTAGAGGTGTCAAACTAGAGGGGCCAACTTAGAACGGCACAAGCACTAATGTTAGTGGGCCGTGCTGGGTTTTTGAGAAATAATAATACGAAGCTCCAATTTCAAGGAAACTCAAATGACTCCCAACAACAGTTATGAACCATTTTCTTTAATATACGTCCTGCTCTTAGTCTGAGTGGATTCACTTCTCATCAGTTTAGGTTGATTCAATTGGTTTTTATTTATTTATTTTTTTCATTTTAATCTTTTACCATTAGATTTTTATTCGTGATAAATTAATTTTGGATATGTGGTCTAGAACATCATTCTTAGACATTCTTGGATAATTTCCTCAAACAAACCATTTCACAAAGTATGTGTCCAAATAACCCAAAGTCTCAATAGTTAGCTCTCAGTCTTCCAGTTGAAATACGACGTCAATGAAGGCATGTAGGTGCACTATTACGTGTTGAGGACATTCCATATTTTCCTTCGTCTTCCTTAATTTCCTTATTTTTAACCACTGATTGAGCAATGGGATTCTTTACTTTTTCAAAACTGAAAATGAGTTGTGAAATGAGTTGGTTACTTTTCAACCAATTAAGATGTGATTCTCCTCTCAAGCAATTTGAAAAAAAACCAGTCTTCGCTGGGATTCTTTACTTTTTCAAAACTGAAAATGAGTTGTGAAATGAGTTGGTTACTTTTCAACCAATTAAGATGTGATTCTCCTCTCAAGCAATTTGAAAAAAAACCAGTCTTTTCGCTTCATATCATCATATTTTCATGTTTTAATTTGTTTCATATTCAGATTTTTGGTTGTTCTGTGTTGATTTGATCTGATTTTGTTTTTTTTGTCTTCGTATTTTAGATAGCTGTAGTAATCCAACTTTTCTGTTGCTGTTTTTGGAAGTGCTTGATAGCTTTTCTGATTACAGGTTAGTATTTCATTCATTTTTCAAAAGACTATGCATAGTGACTGTAGTTTATTGATTATCAAATATTATGGTATTAAAGATTCTTATTTCTGTGGTTATGTCAATATCGTTGTACATTTGCTTTGCTTAATTATAGTTTAAGTGTGATTGATAATTTAAAAGTTTATTTATGCATGTTTTATTTCCTTTCCTGTTTTCAGTCTATTGCTTGGGTTTTGAAATTTTTGTGCATGATGGACAAAAGGACTAGAAATAGCAAACGAAATTGGATCATGCAGGAAGCTCATAGTTTGACTATTTTAAATGGTACAGAAATCTCTGATGAAAATGTTTGTTATACTGATCATGAGCATAGCCATCAAGCGAAAAAAATTTGTAGCCCACTTTGTAAAAACGATGGTCAAACTTATATGTTATCTCAAAGCCCTAGATTTAGCCAACAAAGTTTGCCGATACAGCAAGAGTGTGGTGCTAGCACTTCAGCTGGTATAGAATTTCCTGCTCAAAATGCATGTCACACAAACAATGAAAATAACCATCAACATGAAAAAAATTCTATGACCAGCCATAAAAAAAATCCTGAAGTGCAGAACAAAAGACAACAATGCGTTCAAAATATATCATACGACAATATGAACGCAGTTGAAACAACTGCATATGAGATTGAAACATATCATACGACAATATGAACGCAGTTGAAACAACTGCATATGAGATTGAATTCGCTCATTCTGATCAAATCAATGGGGGTCAGGCCTTCTTTCAAAGAAACAGGCAAAGTAGGTTTTCTTTTTTGCTTGAATTTTTTCTCCCAAATTTGAATTATATTGTTCTATTGTTGATAACCTCCGTTTGTGTCTTCTATTCTCTTCATTCCACATTTCTTTTCTTTATAGGAACTATTGAAGGATATGTGGATTTGGGAGACAAGAATTATAAGTGCATTTACTGTGGTGCACTTTTTTGGTCAAAAGAATCCATTAAACAAAAATCGAAAAACAATGAGCCTCTTTTCACTCTTTGTTGCCAACAAGGAAAGATTAAACTTCCAATTCCAAAACCAACACCCCTATTTTTAGAAAGCTTACTCGATTCAAATCAAGGCCAAAAAAGTGTGTTGTTCAGAGAGAACATTCGGGTGTATAATTCTATGTTTGCATTTACTTCAATGGGAGCCAAAGTTGATCAGTCAATTAACAACGGATCAAGCCCTTACATTTTTAAAATTAGTGGTCAAGTTCATCATTTAATGGGCTCTTTGCTGCCTCCTGAGGGTGAATGTCCAAAATTTGCCCAGCTTTACATATATGACACCCATAATGAGGTAATGAATCGCCTTGATGCAGTTAATTGTAACCAAAAGAATGAAAAGCTTGATCAAACATTGTGCAAGGTTTAATTAAAATGTTTGATGAATCAAATGAACTGGTTAAACTTTTTAGAACAGTCAGAAATAAGTATGAACAAGGTTTCCTCACTCCTTTGAAAATCACATTGTTGGGTAGGCAGCCAAATGATAATAAACAATATGAAAAGCCAACATGTGATGAAATTGGTGGTTTGATTGTGGGAGATATAGGCCTTTTTGATTCAAATAGAGATATTGTTATAGAGTTTAAAGATGGAGGGTTAAAACGTATCACAAAATTAAATCTGAAATTCATGTCTTTGCAATATCCTATTCTTTTTCCTTATGGTGAAGATGGCTATACACCTGATTTAAAATGGAATAATAGTTATAAAGGTTGCGAATCTAAAAGAGGAAGAATTCCTATGAGAGCCTTTATAGCTTATCAGATTCAAGAGAGAGCGCTTCAATTGGACACATTATTAAAAGGTGGAAGGTTGTTTCAACAATTTTTAGTGGATGCTTATGCAACACTTGAAGAAGATCGATTGGATTACATTAGAAAAAATCAAAAAAAATTGAGAAGTGAGGTTTATAAAGGCATTTATGATGCAATTTCAAAAGGTGATAATGATGCCAATAACATAGGCCAAAGAGTCATATTGCCTAGCTCTTATACTGGAAGTGCTAGATATATGCTTAATAATTATCAAGATGCTATGGCAATTTGGAGGCAGTATGGACATCCTGATTTGTTTATAACTTTTACCTGCAATGTTAAGTGGCCTGAAATTCTAAGAGAGTTTGATAAAAAAAACCTGGATACAAGCCAGAGGATAGACCTGATGTAGTTTCAAGAGTGTTCAAAATGAAACTCGATGATATGATCAGCTATATCAAATCAGGAAAACCTTTTGGAGAAACTTGAGGAGGTAAATTTTAAAAACTCATAATTTCTGTTGTACTCAATTTCTATCATTTTTGAACATGATCAAGTTGACCAAGTGTTTTTTTTTTTGGTTTTCTTGCTTGATCAACAACAGAAGTTTGTACAATCGAATTTCAAAAAAGAGGATTGCCGCATTCTCACATATTGATCTGGTTGAAGCAAAGCTATAAATGTTTCTCGCAGCTTATAGATTCTATCATCTCTCCTGAAATTACCAGACAAGATTGTGGTTCCTGTCCTTCATGATATTGTTAATCAATTTATGATCCATGGTCCCTGTGGAGAAATAAATCCTAATTCTCCATGCATGCGAGAAGGTAAATGTTCAAAAAAATTCCCCAAACAGGTACAAATGCGAAACAATTTTTGAAACCAATGGTTTTTCTGTGTATAAGCGTCGTGATGATGCAACAAAATTTGTGCTGAAAAATGGAATGCAGATTGATAACAGCTTTGTAGTGCCTTACAATTCTGAATTATTACTTAAGATATGACGCTCATATAAATGTTGAATCCTGTTGTTGTCAATCGATGCTCATAAAATATCTTTTCAAATATATAAACAAAGGTTCAGATAGAGCTAGAGTAGTTTTTCAAGAGAACCAACAAGATGAGATACTAGCCCACCTTAATTGTAGATACATCTCTTCATATGAAGCTGTTTGGAGGCTGTTTCAATATCCTATTCATTCTAGAAAACCTGCTGTTGAACGATTACCAATACATCTACCTTTAGAACAAAATGTTGTTTTCAATGGTGATCGATCGCTTCAGTCAATTGTTAATCAAAAGGGTATTGAACATACAATGTTAACAAGTTGGTTTGAAGCTAATAAAACTTTTGAACAAGCTCGAACTCTAACTTATGCAGAATTGCCGTCAAAATTTGTGTGGGATTCTCAAGAGGAAGATATGGAAACCTAGAAAAAAAAAAGGGATCCATAGGTAGAATAGCTTATGTACATCCTGCATCTGGCGAATTATATTATTTAAGGATGCTTTTAAATTTGCAAAAAGGAGCCTTTCATTTTGATGACATAAAAACTGTTAACGGCATTATACAACCGTCATACCAAGCTGCATGCAAGTCCTTAGGTTTGTTAGGAGATGATAAAGAGTGAATTGAAGCTTTAACAAATGCTGTGAGCACTGCCTCATGTTCTGAACTAAGGCAATTGTTTGTTACAATCATTTTATTTTGCGATGTAGGGAATCCTCAACTCCTTTTTGACACTTCTTGGGAAAATATGTGTGATGACATTTTGTACAAACTACGAACGACTTTTTCAATGCCAAATCTAATTTTGCCAGAATTTGAATTAAAAAATTCTCTTTTGTTTGAATTAGAACAACTTTTCAATGTATCATCTAGCTCTTTAAAAGATCATCATCTCCCTATGCCTGATGAACATAAAATGTCAGAACTTAAAAACAAGTTGTTGAGAGAAGAATTGAATTATGATTATCATAATTTGGAAAAAGAATATTCAGCTTTGCTACCACAACTCAACAAAGGTCAGAGAGATGTGTATGATTGTGTCATCAACGCTGTTAATGAAAAAACACCAGGCCTCTTTTTTGTTCATGGCCATGGAGGAACAGGAAAAACTTTTTTGTGGCATACAATAATAAGTAAAATTAGATCTCAAGGAAAAATTGTTTTGGCTGTTGCTTCATCAGGAATAGCATCATTATTATTACCGGGTGGTAGAACAGCTCACTCTAGATTTAAGATCCCCTTAACTGTTAACAATTGCTCAATATTTTAAGATGACAAGCAACATATAAAACATGTTATTGATTTTTATTTCGTAACTTAAACCCGCAACATTGTGCGGGCACCTTTGCTAGTTAGTACTGAGTTGTAGAATTTGACAGGCTGGCTTAGAAACCATAAGAATGTTGTTCATATAATGTTTTCTTTTCCAACATGGTTTATATTGTGAGACTGTTAATTTGATTATAGATATTAATGTTTTCTTTTTTCAAACCGTTTAACATGTTGTGTTGTCAAACTATTAATCTGGATGACATTTGAATAAAAATTCATATCATCTAAACAGAGAACATTCCTTGGCATGTGCAAGCAAAGTGCATAGAAGTTAACATAAAACAAGCATGGCTCGCGGTCATAGTTCTTGTCTGGAAACTGAGAGATGCGTGATGCTTGTCCTTGGCCAGCTAGTTGTATAATCACTAGAAAATCATCCTAGATTTTGATAACACTATAAAATCTGAGCTGGGATACATTGTAATTTGTAACTCCTGCCTCCTCTATTTTGTAAATACTCCTAGAAAACCCATTTCAACTACATACATTAAATCCATGTGGCAACCCAACCCTGCTCATGGACTCAGCTACACACAGAGAGCAAATTGACAACACAATACATTGACCATCAGCCTAAGAAAAAAGTAGGAAATCATCTTGTAACTAACACGGTAAGATAACCATATGTTTATCTCTCTCATCTTGTAACTAACACGATAAGATAAACCAATATGGTTGTACACAATCAATTTATCTAAAAATGTTTCATAAAATACGACACACATTTCGGTTTATACATCTTGAAAACTTGGATAGAAAACCTTATTATAAAAGGCAGAGCAGCTGCAGTCAATAGGTAACGAAGCCGGACAGACTCATCTGGGGTCACAGCAAACACTGCAGAACCATAAGTCACAATCATAGACACTGTGGCAACCATGACCTCCAAATGGAATGGGAACTTGTAAGTAAGCGATATGATTATAAAGATGGCGGTGGAAAGAGCCAAGGTGTTTGATATCAAGAACAAATAATATGGTGCTTTTTGAGTTGCATAAATGGCCCTCCCTGCAGTGTGGCCATTCCGACTGTCTTGCCAAACACCTCCGGGAGGGGTGACGCCGGCTTGGAAGGTCACTCCAGCAATCAGTGCTGCAACTACTAGCAAAACGTTGCGTGTTTCGCCTGCAGAATCTTTTCCTTCGTCGTATTGGAAGCTCTTCAACCAATTCCACTGTAGTTTTTTTGGTGGGTTTGGGGCATTCGCCATTTTTCTTTTCTTTTCTATGAAGCTAGCTAGCGTTGATGTATAAGACTCGGTTTCTAAGGTGTCTATATAAATAGCCTGTGGTGTTGCAAAATGAGTTGCTGCATCAATCACTGGCTTTTAGGTTTCATTACTCTGGCCAACGTCACTGGAGATGTAAGCAGGGATAGACGTGGAAGTTTCTTTTGACCTAGTACATGACATATGTGGCAGCACCAACAATTAAAAGCCAAAACATGTACATCAAGCAGGAGAACATTGAAACGGCATTTCGTGTTTCGTTTGAAAGATAAGGTTTGCTGGAACTCAAGAACGGTCAATAGACATCGAACAGTTACATCAACGCGTTATAAACATTATCATTAAGATATTTTCTTCATTTTTTATAATTAAGATATTTTGATAAACATTATCAAATTATATTAAACATACTATTTTAATATCCATATTTTAATACCATACATGTATGATTGACAAGCTCAATGTGTTCTTATCCTTTCTAGCAAAATCAAATAACCTATCTGGATGTCCATTCAACAACTCTATCACAAATTGGCGACCTGAGAGTTGTGAAGTTATACATGGCTCTTTATGCAAACGCAAGTAATATTCATTTAGTTTTATAATTAAAAGCAACTCTCCAAGTGAATCATCCAAATCAGATGATGAACCACTTTCAGAAATTGAAGGAGATGATGAATCACTTTTAGAACTTGAATCACTGTTGTCAACTTCATTTGAGTCCATCCTCTATAACAAAGACAAATATAACAAGGAATAAGAAAAGGATGATAAACAAAGATAAATATCCTTCAGCAGACCAACATGAACAAAATTTAGCTAGGATCCCAAACACAATAAATCCTCAACAAAACGAGTTTACCAACACTGACTAATACAAAAAAGGCCATAACAAAGCAACTGCATAACAAATATCAAGTTACCAAAGATGTTGTCTTTCAGATTCAGCACTCTGAGAGAGAGAGAGAGAGAGAGAGAGAGAGAGAGAGACAATAAATAACAAGTAAGTTACCATGTAGAAACCAACATCAAATGAATGCTCAGATCCAAGTCCAAACATACCAAATAACAAGTACAAAAACAACAGCAGCAGCAGCTCCATATAAACAACAAGAAGAGACAATAAAGTTGGGATTTGTCGTGAAATTTCTAACTCCTTTATAAGACACAATTAAAGAATAGCCCTTGTTTGACATCTCTCTTCTTTTACTTTTGACTAGTTGGTTCACGTAGCCAAATTATCAATCACAATCAAACAATTCTAAGACAATATATACCACAAGGGATCCTTATTGCATAAATAAAAAATGGCAACAACATAAACCTAACAAGTTACAGAAAGTTCAGACATTGATACTAATGACAGTGAAGGGGCTAAGGATTGAAGTGAATTTATGAAATGATATGCTAATGGTTTTCATAATTTCCAACAACTTTATTGCTCCAGTTGGTACAGGACCAGCTCAGTTTTGTGTCCTGATGATGCAGAGACATATACAAATATCATTTAGACTTTTGCTTTTGGGCTTTGACCAGGATCTGATATGTTATCTCATCACCTTTTTTTCTTTTTTTTTTTTTGTTCCTCTGTAGTTTATGTATGTGCATTACACTAATGACATGTTTACTAATCCGGAATTGAATTAGGGGGAATTGAATTGAGGATGAATTGAATTGAGGAGGAGTTGGATTGAGGAGAATTAGATTCCGGATTCCTAATGAAGTTGTTTACTAAACCATATGGAATTGGGGTATGAGTGGTACTAATTACTAAAATGTCCTCATTTTTTGGTTTAAGTAGATGATATATTTGGAATTTTGAAAATTGTGTGAGAATATAATGGGTAAAAAAGATGAATTCATAATGGGTGAATTCTCCAGGAATTAGAATACCACCTCTCATTAAGGAATTGAATTCCTCCAAAATTAGGAATTGAATTCCTAATTTTGTGTGCCCCTGCTACTTTTCAATTCCTTGATGTGAAGTAAAAATTAATGAATTCTCAACATGCGGAATTCAATTCATAATGAGAATTCAATTCCTGATTAGTAAACATGCCATAACATCGTTACTAATCTCCTTTTTACCTAAGCTGCCTTTCTCTGAAGGTAACACAGATATAGTGGTAACTGAACAGTATCAATACATTAGTAAGTGCACAGTTGGGGATACACAATTATCAAAAGAAGACAAAACATAACAGTGTTAAGTGTTTCACAAGAGAGTAAAATAGAAGAAATGGAGAACAGTTCAGAAGCAAATCTGCCCATTCATAAGCATACGTCTGATTATAAAATCAAAAAACAAGATACTTAATAAAAATAAAATGAGAAAGAGAGATTGTAAAATGTTCTCAGCAACCAAACAAATTGTAAAATGAGAAAGAGAGATGATTGTCGTCAAACCTTGCTACGACGGTCGAGATCTTTGGATCCACTAGAATCTCCCCTTTCAGCTTCAACCCCATAGATTTCTTTGTCTTTGTACCTCTCAACCTTGAAAGCCCTTGGTATCCATAAGCAAGGTGGTTCTATCTACCAGACAAAAAAAACCCATTATCAAATTTAAACAGAAAGTCACATTACCAGCAAGCAAAACCCAACTATCCAAAAAAATTCGAGAAACCAAAAGACAAAAGGAATAGAAAAGGCAAACTGACCTTTGATTTGGAAATCCCTAATTTCTAGGGTTTGAACTGATGAGAGAGAGAGGAGGAGAGAGGTAGAGAGAGAAGGACGAAGAGAGAGATGGAGAGAGAGGGAGCAAGCGAGCTTCAAGCTTCTCCCATGGAAGCTTGAAGCTTGAGCGCAGAGCGAACGCGAAAAAAAAATTCAAACAAAACGCATTTGTTTGGTTTTTAATAATAAGGGTTTTTTTAAGTTTGTTTTGCGATTGAGTTTTTAAAAATGGGCATACCAAACGAGTTTTTGGGCTTTTGAATTTAAAATCTGTTTTTGAGTTTATAAAGTTGAACTCAAATCAGATACCAAACATGCCCTTAGATTTCTGGATGGTTCAGACTTGGACAAGTTTTTGTTTTTGTGGACCAGTTCAAAGTCAAAATAACAACTGCACGAATAACAAAAGCATGGTAGAAAGCTACCTTAATTCATCCATCTTCTCTAACAGAAGTAGTGAAGGAATATCTTCATGCCAAGCCGAAGTCGGAAGCAAGTCAATCAATCATTTGCTTCTTTTACCTTAGTTCAAATGAAGAAGCATCAAGGGAGAGAAGTAGACGTTTCTTTTACATGGGTACATGAAATTCACGGTAGCAGCTCCAAAGTGCAAAAAAGGGGGGGGGGGGGGGAGTAAAAATTGGGTACTTCGACCAAAACGATAAAAAATATCGGGTACATGAAACTGCTGCTACACTAGGTTGCACAAGCACGCAAAGCCTAATATGATCGTTGATGTATTGTGCTCCCCACTTCCATCAACGGTCAAGATCAGTCTATGGGTGTGCCCTGCTAGAAATATGTCTACTGAGCAAGTCAAAGCTCAAGAACAAGGGTTAGAATTCCCCGTTTAGGCATCCCTTTTAACAGGAAAACAACTTTTAAAAAAAGGAATAAATAAGCCCTAGACCCTAAACCCTATGTTATGAATAACAAAAATAAGCCAAAACTCTTATTTCATTCATCCATATTCTTATATTTTCACATAAACGTCCATTTATAACTCAGACATCAATGTAATGTAAGGTCTCAAAGGACAACATTAGCAAGTGTACTTGGAAAGGGAGGTGGTGTGACAACAATATCAGTATGTAGACAACTGGAAATCAGCTCCACACTAGCTAACATCGCATGCACTACTGAGGAATGCGCAGAATTGAGTTCAAAACATCAAGTTGCCTAAAATCCTAATTGCAGACTCTTCCCTTTTGAGCTCCTTTTCAGAATCAAGCTGCACTAACAATAAAAATAATTAAATAACGTAGCGGTAGGTGATATATCGTCCTGCAGTCTCACTTGGTCGGACTATCTTCACAACTTGTCCACGCTTAAGCCCATAATATTTTGCAATTGGATCGGTCACCTGAATCCGTGGAAGCTGGACTCCATCCACCCAATATACACACACCAAAGAAACAATTTAGTGAACAAGTGGATTAAAGCCAGATAAGTACAGACTAAGATGTGTTTAGAACACAACCATGAAAAATCTCCAAAGATGAGAAAAAAGTTTGCTATTTTCTTATAAAATGAGGTCACGCCATGTCTTACGTAGCATCTAAATTTCTTAAATGCAATATTAACAACACTGTTCAGCACTGACCTGTGTTTCATTCACAGTATACCTCTCCAGTAAAGTCTTCTTTTCCTCAGTTGTAAGCACCAGATGCTCAGGAACTAGCACATGCTCTTTAATATTCACCAACAATTCTGCCTCCTGAATCAATAGAGTTAATGAAGGAAAACGTTAATATCCACTACACATTATTCTCATGTTGCAATTGTATTTATTTTATACACTAAGGTGGAGACAACGTGACTGGAAAAGAAAACGTCTACAAGCCAAGCTGAAGTGAAAGCTGTATTCCCAGAAAAAGTAAATCAAACAATGCAAAGTAGTTATTCAAGACAGACCTAGTTTTAAGCATCTCGGTTAATTAACATTATCCAATCCATCACTCTAAAGTGTAGGGTAATACCCATAAAATTAAGAGCATTTGATCAAATAAATTGTCATTCTTTAAAAGGCCCTTGGAATATAAACAAACTAAGCAAGCTATGGTGGTAACAGTGATCAGCATAGAGTTTTCTGCTCCACTCAAGTTCTCATCACATGCACTACTGAGAAATGCACAAAATGAGTTCAAAACGTTATTACAGTTGCCTAAGATGCTAATTGCAAAGACTGCTTCACTTGTGAGCTCTCTCTCATCCAGCCACAAGTATTTATAAACAGAGCACTAGCAGCTCAGGTGTCAACTAACAATGAAAGTAAGTACATTACACAACATAACGGTAGGTGATGTATCGTCCTGCAGTCTCACTTGGCCGGATTATCTTCATAACTTGTCCATGCTTAAGCCCGTAATATTTTGCAACTGGATCGGTCAACTGAATACGAGGAAGCTGAACTCCATTGACCCGAAATATATACAAGAAACAATTAGTATCCCAATCAGTTCGGTTTGCCACTGAAAACTAAAATGTGTTTGAAACATACATACATGAATCATCACAATCTTGAGAGGGAACAGAAAAAAAGTTCGTTAAAGTAGTTTGGAGGGTGTTAAGACACATTAAGCATAAAATGTAAGTAAATAAGCTGACCCCCAAGAACAATAAAATCACTCAATTTAATAGATTGTGGCATATGTCAGTGTGTAAGCATCTAGATATAGGTCAGGTCATGGCATGTGTTACATAGCATCCTAATAAATTTGTCAGATAACCCCACGCATCCAATCTGTCACACTAAATTATAGGCAATATCAATTTGTCATATTTTACTAATACTATTGAGTGCATTTGATGAGATACATTTTCCATTTAAAAGGCCCTTGGAATGGAAACCAACTAAGCAGGTTGCAACAGTGATGTGTCTGTAGAAAGAAACTGAAGTAAATCATCATGTTTCTGATACTAAAACTCCCAACTAAGAAAGCTGATGTTTCTGGTACCTTTCATTTCCATAGACACTTTAATAGATTATGGTGACATTCTCAAGATCTCAGAAACACAATTTCATCAATCTAACAACAGTTTAATCAATAAACTTCACCTGAAAAACCTCCATGTGGAATTTTGAAGATATTTCGCTTATACAGGTCCTTGCCATGGGAGTCATATTTTGTTGAGTAACCAAGATTGCTCTGGAAACATTCGCTGACTTCATGCGGTTGGTGTAAATTTTATGGTCTTGACCCCAACCTTTGGCTCTTCAGGAAAGAAGACGTAGAGCTGATACATAAGAACAAACAATTAAGGACCGAATAACACTGCAGGCTACATCTACTGCAATAAAAGGCATCATTGAAACACCTGATCGGTGCTGTCATTTCACTTTGTCTTATTGATAGTAAGGTCTTCCCTTTTCATGTTCTCTCCATATTTGGCCTTGAACTGTTCTCTTGTCATGTTCATCTCAAAATCTCCAACTAAGTAATGCCGATCTCTCAGCATTTGCATCACGGTTCTTCGAACTCTGTACAGCCTTGTGATCTCTTCTTCTGGTAAAACCATCTTTCTCACTCAGAGATTAAAAACCCCTGCTTGTTAGTATGGTATCTTATTACTACAAATTGTACGTATATACAAATACGTAGCTTCCAAAAACTGGTTTTACATACAACTGAAAATGAGATATTGGTTATTTCAATTTAATCACATCCAAACAACAGCATGATCAAATTTCAACAGTTCCATTATTCTTTCCACAGTAAACAAGGCACAAGGTAACTAAAGCATATATTGATTAACTTGGAAAATTTGTGCTCTGTTCTTGTACTTGAAATCATTTACCATGATCATACTCAGAAAGCAAGATTTCCAAATCACAAATAACCACAAACACATTCCTCCAAAACAAAGTAGCAAGCAAAAAGACCATACAGAGCCCATCTTAATTTACCACTAGTCAATCTCTCTTTTAATAACCAAACCCCCAATCCAAGACACATACCAAATCACCTCGCACAATTGAATCTAACCTTTGTTGACAGAAACAGCAAAAACCCAAAAATCCCTCCAAAAAAATTACTTTCCCCACAAAAATAATTTACTTTCACACATTTTTTCCTGATCTCAAGTTCTTACTTCCCAAAACACAAAATTGCCATTGGATGATAGAAACCCGCAACTACTAAACTCAAAAATGATCTGTTCCTATCAGTAAATAACCAAACCCAACAAAAATGTGAGCACCTCCCACAAAAATTCCAACATTTTGCTTCCGAAAGCATAAAATCGACACCATAAATCCACAATCAAAAAAGGAAGAGCATTACCTTTTCAGCCCTTTGCAGCAAACCAAGCCTCCGAGTCCGAGATTGGATGGGAATGCTGAAGTGATCTTGCCAAATATGCAGAAGCATGCAAAGCATGAGCTGCTGCCACCTGGAGATTATAGCAACTTACGTATACAGCTAAAGATGGCAAGGCCTTCCTCCTCTCTCTCCTGTGTGGCCTGTTAAGTAATGGGCTCTTAATCTCAAGCCTGGGCATATTGGGTACTTGTTGAGTAAGGTGTTTTGCTGCTTTCTTGGATCAACAGATAGTTGTCTAGCCACACCATTATTCTTGCAATAGATAACAGCCCAGCATCCCCAACATTTGCTACCACCTGTCCTCAGCCGCGGACCCAAGAATTTTTCAGCAAATGTGCAATTTTTAAACGCTAAGAGCTCCAAAAAAAAAAAAAAAAGACAACTAAACATCCTTATCATTTAAACAATACTAATGTTATTCATAATTAATTTAAAAAATAACATTACACCTACAACTGTTGCCGATGAGATTTCATATCATGAAAACGTCGCATTATATTTGCATTACTAATACAAGAGAATTCCAATCCCAATTAAATAAGGAATTCCCAAAACCCAATTGAATAAAGATAACTCCCACTTAAAACCCAATCAAGTAAGGAATTAGGAAAATTGGAAACCCAATTAAGTAAGGAATAATACAAATTAGAAAAAAGCAGCAGTTTCCTTTTTTTTTTTACGTTTTTTTTCAAAACCCTGGTTCAAAACGACTTCGTTTTGGCTAGGTTTTTTTTTATAATTATTTTTAAAAACGCGCCTCTTTTAAAGACTTGGTCCAAAACGACGTCGTTTTGGCCAGGCTGTGTTTAAAAAAATACAAGCGCGCGCAGCGCACACCAGGATGCAACGCCCAGCCCAGGTGGTTTGGGCATTTCGTCCAACACGTTGCGTGCATCTCATTTGTGAAGCAGAGGTACAACTCCAGCTGCTCTAATGGACATTTCCGGTGATCCGGAGGTGCAGGTGCACCTCCTTGTGCCTGATAGGTCCGCCATTGCCTGTCCTTGGTGGTTCATTAACATTGCAGTAACTCCGGTTGAACCATCTACTAACCATCATCATTATCACCGTAAAGTCCCCATACCATGGCGTTGTTCTAATTCTTTATTTTCAAGTAAATATAAATAGAGTTAAAACTATTATTTCCTAATTAATTTTTAATAATTTTTAATTAGAGAAAAAAATTCAGTGCATTTTGTACTATTGTTTAGCTAAAGAAATTAATTAGTTCGAAATTAATTGGTATGCATGCAAATTCCTATAATTAATAGTCAAGCGAGTGATCTTGGAGGGAAATTGTTGTAATTAATTAATATGACAATTAAAAAAGTTTCAAGTGACTTTTGGTTCTAAATTTTGGTTATACTTTTCTTATATATATATATATATATATATATATATATATATATATATATATATATACAAAGTTATAGTTGTCTTAAATGCTCATTGTAGTGATCAAGGTCTAAACTATCAATGGTTTTGGAAATATCTGTAATTCAAAAACACGGATATTTGGATGACAATATTTGGATATTATCGATATTGATAAAAATTGAATAAAAACCACGGAAATTGTAAGAAAAATTTAGAAACTTTTCTTGAAACTTTGGAGGATGTTTATTTAGTCAATTATCACTACTACAATAATGTAAAACAACAACATTAAATACACGACTCAAAATGAAAAAACTGTCGTGGTTTAAAAAATATTACAAACAACGACTTGGTGTTTAAACAACCGTCGTTGTGCAGTCCTAAAACCTTAGTTGATTTTAATAACACGGCGGTTGAAATAAGGGTACCGTCGTCTTTCAAATTCGTTGATTTTAATAGCACGATGGTTGAAAGAAGTCACCGTCGTCTTTCCAAGATGCGCTAATAAAAATTTTGCGTAAGTGAATTCGCGGCCATTCGCGAACCTCTCGAGTTCGCGTCTTTTCAGTCCCGTCATAAAGCTCCTGATAATTGTGAAGCTCCAACCCTAGCCTCCTTCCTTTTGAAATTCGTGGCCCTTTGTGCTCTTCGTCTTGTGGATCTCGTTGAACCTCTCCATCAATATTGGCTTCGCCACCTTCCCATTCACGATCCGCCTCTCTTGGCTCAAATACTACATCCGCCTGATGGGGTTTTATGAAAACACAAGAAATCTCAGGGGTGTTAGTGTAAATAACTCTTCAAAATTTTCATTGTCTTCATCATCTCGATATTATCGATATTATTGATGTTATAACGATACTTTGGCCAAATATTGCTAAAGTGTGAGAAATTATCGATATCAATATATATACAATAAGTGTATGGATACGTTCTAAAATATCTTTGACTAAAAAAACGATAATATCTTCGATATTTCATCAATATTATCGATATTTTAGACTATGGTAGTGATCATATATCAACGATAGGACACCCTTCCTATCCTATGTAGCACGAACACTCCATTAGGGAACTGTCGAGTGTCTGACACGTGGACACGGCTTGGACACCAGTTAACAGTCAAGACACGTTTTGGACACGGTCAGTGGCAAACCAATTAAGACGCAAGGTGGTGCAGCTGCACCTCCCTTCGTCGGGAAATCCATAAGAGGTGCTGCATATTGCATCTCTGCTCAGCCTTGGAGTTGCAGCGTAGGTGTTCGATGAAATGCCTAAATGAAGTTTTTGTTTCTGGGCGTTGCTGTGGGCTGCGTTGCTGCTCGTTGCACGTGCTTCTTCTTCTCTTAGTTTAGGCAAATCACTAAAGCTCCATTTGTGCTTCGATGAGGAGGAAGCCTCCCATCAGCCACAGCAGCTAGCTGTTTGATTAAAGCTTTAAAGGTTTGTTGCCCTTAAAAAAAGAAAAAAATTGTAGTTGTTGAGGTAGTATTTTTGTACTTTGCCCATATTTTTTGGGCTGGCAATATGAACATTAGATATTTCTGTCCTTTTTTTTTTCCTTTTTCTTTTTTGGGTTTTATAATTGAAGTTATTTGGCATGTTGTGTACAGATGGGTCTTGAATTTCCAGTCTAGAAAAGCAATGCCTCTAAATGACCTTTTTTTTTCCTTCCCCAAAGTTAGAAAAAGGGAGGGAGGAAAACTCACACACGGGTATCATAGAATTTAGAATTTGGGACCACTTGGAAGCACACCAAAACCTTATTCAATCCAAATAGCACTCCATTGTTCCTCTAAATGGCTTGTTTGATTGATACTTGTTCTTATCCACAAATTTTAGTCTCTTCTTGACTTATAGGTTGCCACAAGTGAAAAACATAGGTGGCCACTGGCCATGCAAGACAATTTGCTAATACTTGGTCACAATTTGGAAGGAATATGAGTGGTGAGTATGAAAGCTAATTTGGTGACATGGGTAGGACCGGTGAACATAAGAATAGTTTGTGTACACAGAGTACTGTTTTATTTTATTGCAGTCATATTTGGTGTTGACAGTTGTATTGATCTTGAGATGGGAACAAGGAACATGTGCAATCATGGGCCACTGGTTGGGTGAGTGAGAGAGAAGTTTAGAAATTAGTACTGAGTTGTAGAATTTGACAGGCTGGCTTAGAAACCATAAGAATGTTGTTCATATAATGTTTTCTTTTCCAACATGGTTTATATTGTGAGACTGTTAATTTGATTATAGATATTAATGTTTTCTTTTTTCAAACCGTTTAACATGTTGTGTTGTCAAAACTATTAATCCTGGATGACATTTGAATAAAAATTCATATCATCTAAACAGAGAACATTCCTTGGCATGTGCAAGCAAAGTGCATAGAAGTTAACATAAAACAAGCATGGCTCGCGGTCATAGTTCTTGTCTGGAAACTGAGAGATGCGTGATGCTTGTCCTTGGCCAGCTAGTTGTATAATCACTAGAAAATCATCCTAGATTTTGATAACACTATAAAATCTGAGCTGGGATACATTGTAATTTGTAACTCCTGCCTCCTCTATTTTGTAAATACTCCTAGAAAACCCATTTCAACTACATACATTAAATCCATGTGGCAACCCAACCCTGCTCATGGACTCAGCTACACACAGAGAGCAAATTGACAACACAATACATTGACCATCAGCCTAAGAAAAAAGTAGGAAATCATCTTGTAACTAACACGGTAAGATAACCATATGTTTATCTCTCTCATCTTGTAACTAACACGATAAGATAAACCAATATGGTTGTACACAATCAATTTATCTAAAAATGTTTCATAAAATACGACACACATTTCGGTTTATACATCTTGAAAACTTGGATAGAAAACCTTATTATAAAAGGCAGAGCAGCTGCAGTCAATAGGTAACGAAACCGGACAGACTCATCTGGGGTCACAGCAAACACTGCAGAACCATAAGTCACAATCATAGACACTGTGGCAACCATGACCTCCAAATGGAATGGGTATAGATTATGTAAGTACGGGTTCATCATCCCACGAAGAACTTGTCGGTTTCCTATAAGTTCTAATTTGAGTATGTAAAGAACACTTATTTAACACACCACAAACACACAAATGCGAAGATGGAAACTAAAAATGAGTAAAGAAATGTAAAAGAAACACACAAAACAAAAGAAAGGAAAAATGTGCTGTGAACAGGAACCAGCGCGTCCGTCGTTTTTTAGAGTCAAATTTCAAGTTTTGACATGACGAGCGACCGGTCGTCAGGCAAAAGCGACCGGTCGTTAGGCAAAAGCGACCGGTCGTCAGGCAAAAGTGACCGGTCGTTATTCACAGAGTCGTTTTCTCTCTTTTTTAATTTCGACCTCTGTCCAGTTTTTGACTTATAACTTTCCAACCGTTTGTCCAAAATTCACGTTCTTTATACGGTTGGATTCAGCACAGAAAATGAAAGAACACAACGTGGACCAAAAGTCCAAAACAATTACGGAAACAAATAAAATTCAGTAACAAAGACACATAACGTGTCGAACACGCAACTCACACACGCATTTGGGGGGGGGGGGTTGATTTGGTTCAAGTGACCTATTTCTATTGCATGAATGTAAATGAACTTTGAATTTAAATGAGAATGGCAGTGATGAATTATCAAGATGTGAAATTTAAATGTAACAAACACTAGGGTTTCGGAATCCATCCTAAACAATTCTACCAAAGTTCATGAATACTCAAGTGATGAACTCTAAATGTGTTGATGAAGATGTTCGCAATCAAGACCATGGGTCGTGGCTCAAGATGCATTGATTCTCTCTAATATACGTAAAGTGCATGGTTCGTGCTACAATACTTGTGCCCTCCTCATAACCGAACCTAGGTATGGTTCGTACTTCGATTCAATTACAAGGAAAACCCATTAAGTTCAAAGAGAATATGAACATCACAAGAATCCTAATAGCATGGTGTTTACATTAGGTATTCAAGAAACCAATTCACATGGATGGTTCTTACTCCATCCATCTATTGCTTAGGAAAACATGAAGATACACATAATCCCAACAACCTCAAGAAGCATGCTTTCAAAGGTGATCAATCAAAGAAGAACATACATCAAGGATAGATTAATTTGGTGAATTGGAATTCATCAACAATATCTAGAAATTCATACACTCAAGCATCAAAACAATAAGGTAATCATGTTTAGGGCTTCAACCTAAGCCCTAGCTATGGAGTTTAGTTGCTCATACTTATTCCAAATACAAATTCAAAATAAAATTAGAAAGAGTTTACAGATTTGGAAATGATGAAAGCTTGAAGTCTTCAATGGTGGAAGTCTTCTCCTTTCTTTCCTACGGCTGCCCCTCCTTCTTCTTCCTCAGCTTTTTTGCTCTCCAATCTGCTCTTCTATTGTGGAATGATGTAATGAATCCAATACCCCCGTTGAAAAGCCTCTCCAATATCAGATTACACTCCTTTTGCTTCCCTCTCTCCTCCTTTCCAGCTTTGCTTTTAGTATTATATTTCCAAAATCTTCACCCATCATCCTTTGTCTCCTTTGCCATTATGAAGCATTGACTTCACAAAGATGCTAAAAGCTTCAGAAAGTATATTATCTACTAAGGTGAATTCTTGTTACCAAGTGTGATGGTAACAAGAATTCACAAATGACACAAAGGGGGTAAAAGCTGGCCAATTCCGGATTCCAAGAGCTGTGGTAACATGTTGGATTGGTTGGATAGGCAATACTTGCCCAATGGAGCTCATATTTGGATATGTTGTAGTTAACATCCATTGGAACAAGTCTCATGAAGATCATGACCTCATCCGAGCACCAGAGCATGTTGATCCCAGGCCAAGAAGTTGACCTACGAAAATGAACAAAAACAAAGTTTATAACCAATAATGCACTTTTAGCTCATTTTCATTCCAACCAAGATAAAATCTAAGAAAACACAAAAAGGAAGTAAAAAGCTATAAAATGTCAAGAACTAACTCAAAATAAGAGGGTGAATAACATGAAAAATCATGTGTAAAAATGAACCGAACACCAAGCAGGGATCTCAAAATTTGTTATTTTTCTTAAAATACGGAGTTCTCAAATCCATTTTTTAAGATTCAAAAAGTTATTTGGTATGCAACTTGAAAACTGTTTTTGAATCTTTAAAATTTGAAAACTTGTTTGGTTGGATTCTTGAAAACAATTTTTTTTTCTTCATTTTTTATAATTAAGATATTTTGATAAACATTATCAAAATTATATTAAACATACTATTTTAATATCCATATTTTAATACCATACATGTATGATTGACAAGCTCAATGTGTTCTTATCCTTTCTAGCAAAATCAAATAACCTATCTGGATGTCCATTCAACAACTCTATCACAAATTGGCGACCTGAGAGTTGTGAAGTTATACATGGCTCTTTATGCAAACGCAAGTAATATTCATTTAGTTTTATAATTAAAAGCAACTCTCCAAGTGAATCATCCAAATCAGATGATGAATCACTTTCAGAAATTGAAGGAGATGATGAATCACTTTTAGAACTTGAATCACTGTTGTCAACTTCATTTGAGTCCATCCTCTATAACAAAGACAAATATAACAAGGAATAAGAAAAGGATGATAAACAAAGATAAATATCCTTCAGCAGACCAACATGAACAAAATTTAGCTAGGATCCCAAACACAATAAATCCTCAACAAAACGAGTTTACCAACACTGACTAATACAAAAAAGGCCATAACAAAGCAACTGCATAACAAATATCAAGTTACCAAAGATGTTGTCTTTCAGATTCAGCACTCTGAGAGAGAGAGAGAGAGAGAGAGAGAGAGAGAGAGAGAGCAATAAATAACAAGTAAGTTACCATGTAGAAACCAACATCAAATGAATGCTCAGATCCAAGTCCAAACATACCAAATAACAAGTACAAAAACAACAGCAGCAGCAGCTCCATATAAACAACAAGAAGAGACAATAAAGTTGGGATTTGTCGTGAAATTTCTAACTCCTTTATAAGACACAATTAAAGAATAGCCCTTGTTTGACATCTCTCTTCTTTTACTTTTGACTAGTTGGTTCACGTAGCCAAATTATCAATCACAATCAAACAATTCTAAGACAATATATACCACAAGGGATCCTTATTGCATAAATAAAAAATGGCAACAACATAAACCTAACAAGTTACAGAAAGTTCAGACATTGATACTAATGACAGTGAAGGGGCTAAGGATTGAAGTGAATTTATGAAATGATATGCTAATGGTTTTCATAATTTCCAACAACTTTATTGCTCCAGTTGGTACAGGACCAGCTCAGTTTTGTGTCCTGATGATGCAGAGACATATACAAATATCATTTAGACTTTTGCTTTTGGGATTTGACCAGGATCTGATATGTTATCTCATCACCTTTTTTTCTCTTTTTTTTTTTGTTCCTCTATAGTTTATGTATGTACATTACACTAATGACATGTTTACTAATCCGGAATTGAATTAGGGGGAATTGAATTGAGGATGAATTGAATTGAGGAAGAGTTGGATTGAGGAGAATTAGATTCCGGATTCCTAATGAAGTTGTTTACTAAACCATATGGATTGAGGGGAGTTAGATTCCGAATTCCTATTGAAGTTGTTTACTAAACCATATGGAATTGGGGTAGGAGTGGTCCTAATTACTAAAATGTCCTCATTTTTTGGTTTAAGTAGATGGCATATTTGGAATTTTGAAAATTGTGTGAGGATATAATGGGTAAAAAAGATGAATTCCTAATCGGTGAATTCTCCAGGAATTAGAATACCACCTCCCATTTAGGAATTGAATTCCTCCAAAATTAGGAATTGAATTCCTAATTTTGTGTGGGCTTGTGACTTTTCAATTCCTTGATGTGAAGTAAACGCATGAATTCTCCACATGTGAAATTCAATTCATAATGAGAAATTCAATTCCTAATTAGGAAACATGCCATAACATCATTACTAATCTCCTTTTTACCTAAGCTGCCTTTCTATGAAGGTAACACAGATATAGTGGTAACTGAACAGTATCAATACATTAGTAAGTGCACAGTTGGGGATACTCAATTATCAAAAGGAGACAAAACATAACAGTGTTAAGTGTTTCACAAGAGAGTAAAATAGAAGAAATGGAGAACAGTTCAGAAGCAAATCTGCCCATTCATAAGCACACGTATGATTATAAAATCAATAAACAAGATACTTAATAAAAATAAAATGAGAAAGAGAGATTGTAAAATGTTCTCAGCAACCAAACAGATTGTAAAATGAGAAAGAGAGATGATTGTCATCAAACCTTGCTACGACGGTCAAGATCTTTGGATCCACTAGAATCTCCCCTTTCAGCTTCAACCCCATAGATTTCTTTGTCTTTGTACCTCTCAACCTTGAAAGCCCTTGGTATCCATAAGCAAGGTGGTTCTATCTACCAGACAAAAAAAACCCATTATCAAATTTAAACAGAAAGTCACATTACCAGCAAGCAAAACCCAACTATCCAAAAAAATTCGAGAAACCAAAAGACAAAAGGAATAGAAAAGGCAAACTGACCTTTGATTTGGAAATCCCTAATTTCTAGGGTTTGAACTGATGAGAGAGATGAGGAGAGAGGTAGAGAGAGAGGGACGAAGAGAGAGATGGAGAGAGAGGGAGCAAGCGAGCTTCAAGCTTCTCCCATGGAAGCTTGAAGCTTGAGCGCAGAGCAAACCAACCAGCAGAGCGAACGCGAAAAAAAAATTCAAACAAAACGCATTTGTTTGGTTTTTAATAATAAGGGTTCTTTTAAAGTTTGTTTTGCGATTGAGTTTTTAAAAATGGGCATACCAAATGAGTTTTTGGGCTTTTGAATTTAAAATTTATTTTTGAGTTTATAAAGTTGAACTCAAATCAGATACCAAACATGCCCTTAGATTTCTGGATGGTTCAGACTTGGACAAGTTTTTGTTTTTGTGGACCAGTTCAAAGTCAAAATAACAACTGCACGAATAACAAAAGCATGGTAGAAAGCTACCTTAATTCATCCATCTTCTCTAACAGAAGTAGTGAAGGAATATCTTCATGCCAAGCCGAAGTCGGAAGCAAGTCAATCAATCATTTCCTTCTTTTACCTTAGTTCAAATTGATGAGCACAAAATTAATACAAATTTTATCCTTAAATTTATATTTGTTAGTATTTTCTTTTGTTTTATATAAATCTATTAGAATATTTATATTGGTTTTTTCCAATCTTTGTTTTTATATTTAATGAGTGGTTGTTTGTAGATATTAAGTGTCTTCCACCAATAGCATGATAAGGAGAAGGAATAAATAATGTGTTGCAAGAAGAAAGTAAAGGATGAGAAGAAATATGTGCAGCCAAAGTCAAGGAAATTTGCTCGAGACAACTTGTGCAGCAGCAAATGCAATTGAAGATAAAACAAATGAAAAGAAGAATCAATCAATTGCATTAATATGCTCTAGGACATGCATGCAAGCTTCCATCATTGAAGAAATAAAGAGAGAAATGAATAAACAATGAAGGAGAAGCTCAAATTGACTACTTGCAACCAATGAATGCAAAGAAGAATGATGATGCTTGAGTTGTTATCTAGCTACATTTTGAGGAAAGTTGCTGCAGTTTTTTATAAGATAGTTATTTGAAATGATAAAAGCTTGGAGCAAAGAAGCAAGTGTAGAGAGTGTGGAGAAATTCAAGAATGATACCCGACAAAGAGAAGAAGGAAAGTATGGAAGTGCATGATAAAGTGTTCAAGTGGAAGAAAGTTTTGAAGAATTTGGAGAAGGAGTCATCATCACAATGAATTAATTAAAGGAAGCAAATTGGCAATTGGCAAGTGGAAAACATATTAAATTCATGAATAGAGGGATTTGATGAATTTAGAAATGCTCCCATCCTCCTATAAATAGGGTAAGCTACGGCATTGTAAAAACTACACCAAGCTCCACAATTTTGAGCTTTTCTCTCTTCCCTCAATCTTTCTAAGTTTTAAATTTCTGTTTTTAGTTTTATATTATTATGGAGAACTAACTCCCTAGCTAAGGCTAGGGAGAAAGCTTTTAATATAAGTGTGTAATTTTTATTAGTTTGATCCAAACTTAAGCTTTAATATGATTTTGTAGTTTTTGTTAAAATGGAATTTGTAATTTTCTTTTTAATTAATTGATGAATGTTTGATAATCTATTTCATGGGTTCAATCATGTTTTTCCCATTGTGTAGTAAAAACTTTCATGCTTTTAAAAGAGAAGAGAATTACTAAAGATTAATAGAATTTTGATGAAGTTTATTTTTTGATAGTTTGTTGCCAATGGTACAAGTTATGCTTAGAATACTTCTAAAGGAAATTAAAAAGAGCTTTAATTATTTTGAACAACTACATTGGAAAATATTTTGTGGATCAAATTATTAAGAGTTGCATATTTATGTTAAAAGTGGAATCCCAATGCCTTAGTGTTTTAATCAATCAAATTTTCTCTAAATCAAATCTTGCATAAATTTACCTCTCAATCACACTTGTTCTTTTTCATCTCTGTTATTTTCTTTACACTGCTCTTCTGTGGATACGACACTCGGACTTCCGAGCTACACTACTATACGATACCTTCCCTTGGGTTTTGCAAAAGTGGTGTGAACAAATTGGCGCCGTTGCCGGGGAACGACTTGTCAAAGAGTACAGAGATCCCTTGGTCTGAGGTTTGCTAGTTATGTGAAATTCTTCACATCTGGTACACTCTTTCCAAACTTATCTCATTGTTAATATATATTTGTATTTGTATTTGTATTTGTATTTTTTTGTTTTTGTTTTTTTTGTTTATTTTCTTTATGCGACCTAGAGATCATCTAGAAAGGTTTGTCAAAAAGTCTGAAACTGTTAATTTAGAACATTCTGCTTCAACTTCTTCAATCTGAACTATCCAAATCTGAAAGCATGGCAGAAATTGCGAATAATGAACAAGAAATTAATGCTCAGATTGAAAATAATGAGATTGAAAATAATGAAATGAGAGAAGAAGTAGTTGCACCTAGAACTTTAGAGACATTTTTGCATCCTATTCGTGCACCAAATCCTTCATGCATCATGTTTCCACCTAACATGCCAAATTATGATTTCAAACATGGAATGATTCAACTGTTTCCCATTTTTCATGGCATGGAAAGTGAAAATCCTTATGTGCATGTTAGGGAATTTGAAGAAACTATTGGCACTTTTTACAATGTTCAACTTGATAGGCTTAATTTCATAAGGTTGAAATTTTTTCCTTTTTCCTTAAAAGAAAAGGCTAAAAGTTGGTTATATTCATTAAGGGCTAGATCCATAGGTTCTTGGGGGGAAATGACTCAAGCCTTTTTTAACAAATATTTTCCTAATCACAAGACGATTGCTCTTAAGAAAGAATCTCAAATTTCTCTAAAGGAAAATGAAACTTTGTATCAAACTTGGGAAAAATTTAAAGACCTTTTGAATTTGTGCCCACACCATGGCTTTGAAAACTGGCGTCTTGCTAGTTATATCTATGAGGGACTTCTCCCTCGTGATCACCAATTTGTTGAGTCAATGTGTAATGGAAATTTTATGCAAAAAGACCCTGATGATGCCCTAGAATTTTTGGATGAAATTGCTGAAAAAGCTCATCAATGGACTGTTCCCAGTCCAGTTGAGACCACTGATCGGTCAAGAATCGCCACATCTTCTACTAATAAAGGAATTTATCAATTAAAAGAAGAAGATGATTGGAAATTCAAATTTGAGGTTTTAACTAAAGAAATAGCTGCTTTGAAAACAGAAAAATCAAATTTGCCTCAACCTGTTTTTCAAGCTGATGTTAATCAAGTATGTGATTCTTGTTATGAGATTGGTCATACTGTTAAAAATTGCCCAATTTTTCAGGAAATGAAAGGAGCTTATGAGGAGCGTTGTGCTGTTGTTGGAAACTTCAAACAACAATATTCTCCTTTTTCCAACACTTACAATCCAGCAACAAGAAACCATCCAAACTTTCGTTGGAGCAATGATTCACAACCTCAAGTAAGTGATAGAAATTCTTTCAATCATCAGTTTTATGCAACTAATACATTTAATGCTAGACCTTCTTTGAGCGATACTCTTCAAGCATTTATGCAGGAACATCAGAAGCAAAATCAAAGGTATGATACCTTGTTTGGTCAAATGGTTGAAGAAAATAAAGAAATTAAAAGCCAAATTTCTAAATTGACAAATTCTTTTGCAATAAATGAAAAAGGAAAATTTCCTTCCCAAACTCAACCAAATCCAAGGAATGTTAATTCGTGTGAAACCTCAATTGAACATGCTAAGTCTGTCATTACTCTTAGAAGTGGTAAAATAATTGATAACACACCTTCACCAAAGGAAGTTGAAAAATCTAAGAATAATGATGAACTAAATAAGTCCAAATTGAGTGAATTAAATGAATATCATTTTCCTGCTCCTTTTCCCCAACCTTTAAATCCTCCAAAAAAATTGAATCAAAATTCTGAAATTTTGGATGTTTTTAAAGAAGTCAAAGTTAATATTCCTCTGTTAGATGCTATTAAACAGATTCCTTCTTATGCTAAATTTTTAAAAGATCTATGCACTTTTAAAAGAAAGCATCAAGTGAAGAAAACTGCATTTTTGACTGAACATGTGAGTGCATTGTTGCAACATAAGGTCCCTCCTAAATACAAAGATCCAGGAAGTCCCACTCTTTCATGTGTAATTGGAAAAAATTACATAAATTGTGCTTTGCTTGATTTGGGGGCTAGTGTAAATTTATTGCCATATTCAGTATATTTGCAGTTAGGTCTTGGTGAATTGAAACCCACAACAATGAAGTTGCAACTTGCTGATCGTTCTTCTACGAGTGCCGAGAGGGGTAATTGAGGATGTATTGGTCCAAGTGGACAAATTTTACTACCCTGTTGACTTTGTTGTTTTGGATACACAACATGTTTTGCATTCTAAAAATGAAATTCCTGTCATTTTAGGACGTCCATTTCTTGCTACATGTGATGCACACATTAGTTGCAGAAGTGGGGTAATGAAACTCAGTTTTGGCAACATGACATTGGAAATTAACATTTTTAATGTTTTCAGGCGACCTTATGAAGATGATGAATGTGCAGTGGTGAACTTGATTGAAGCTCTTGTACAGGATCAATTTGAGAAGACCAGTATTTCTAAACCTCTAGAGGCTCTTTTATTGAATTCTAAAGAATCTGAATTACTTGAGGATCCGGAAATTGCTTATCCTAATTCATTGTTTAAATCCTTGCAGGTTAATAAATGGACACCAAAATTTGAGAAGCTTCCACCTCGGAAGGAAAAGACATTGCCATCAAATGTGGAAGTTCCTAATCTAGAATTGAAACCTTTACCCATGGGACTTAAACATGCCTTCTTGGGGTCCAACAACACTTTTCCAGTGGTAATATCTTCTGAACTTGACTCTTTGCAAGAAGGTAAGTTACTTAATGTGTTGAATTCTCACAGATCTGCCATTGGTTGGACTCTTGCTGACATTAAGGGAATTAGTCCTCTTGTTTGTACTCATAAAATATTTTTAGAGGATGAAGCCAAGTCTTCTAGGGAGGCACAACGTAGGTTAAACCCAATCATGAAAGATGTTGTTAAAACTGAGGTGTTGAAATTAATAGATGCAGGTATTATTTATTCCATCTCTGATAGTAAATAGGTAAGTCCTACTCAAGTTGTACCTAAGAAATCTGGCATAACTGTGGTTCAAAATGATAAGAATGAATTGATACCTACAAGAGTTGTTTCAAGTTGGCGCATGTGCATTGATTATAGAAAGCTAAATTCTGCAACTAGAAAAGACCATTTCCCTTTACCTTTTATTGATCAAATCTTAGAAAGGGTAGCCGGTCATAAATTTTATTGCTTCTTAGATGGATACTCAGGTTATTATCAAATTGAAATTGTCATTGAAGATCAAGAAAAAACTACTTTTACATGTCCTTTTGGTACTTTTGCTTTTTGTAGAATGCCTTTTGGACTATGTAATGCTTCTGCTACTTTTCAAAGATGCATGATCAGTATTTTCAGTGATATGATTGAGAAATTTCTTGAAGTTTTCATGGATGATATATCTATTTTCGGTGATTCTTTTGATAATTGCTTGAGTAATTTGGAAAAAGTTTTGGTTCGATGCCAGGAGAAAAGCTTTGTTTTAAATTGGGAGAAATGTCATTTTATGGTTTCTTCTGGAATTGTTCTTGGTCATATTGTTTCATCTAAAGGAATTGAAGTGGATAAAGCTAAAATTGAATTAATTTCAAAATTGCCAGTTCCAAAAACTGTTAAAGATGTCAGATCATTTTTAGGTCATGCTGGTTTTTATAGGAGATTTATTCAGAATTTTAGTGCAATATCTAGACCCTTGTGTAATCTCCTATTAAAAGACAGCAAATTTGAGTGTTATGATTCATGTCAAAAGGCTTTTGAGAAATTAATTGAAATGCTCACATCTGCTCCAATTATGCAACCACCTGACTGGACTTTACCTTTTGAAATTATGTGTGATGCCAGTGACTTTGCGGTTGGAGCTGTTTTGGGCAAAGAAATGATAAGAAGCCACATGTCATCCATTATGCAAGCAGAACCTTGAACAGTGCTCAGATGAATTATTCTACAACTGAAAAAGAACTCCTTGCTGTGGTATTTGCTTTGGATAAGTTTCGTGCTTATATAGTTGGATCACCTATTGTTATTTTCATTGACCATACAGCTTTAAAATACCTTTTTGAAAAGAAAGATGCTAAAGCTCGAACTGATTAGGTGGATCCTACTACTTCAAGAATTTGACATCACAATCAAAGATAAAAAGGGAGTAGAAAATGTAGTGGCTGATCATTTGTCTAGATTAAGTTTTAAGGATTCCATTGAAACATTGCCAATTAATGATTCTTTTCCAAATGAGCAATTATTTGTTATTTCAGAATTACCTTGGTTTGCTAACATTGTTAATTTTCTTGCTACAGGTAAAATTCCATCTAATTGGACTGCTCAAGACAAGAGCAAATTTCTTACAGAGGTTCGAAATTTCTTTTGGGATGCCCCTATCTGTTTAAATATTGCCATGATCAGATCATTAGAAGGTGTGTACCTGATAATGAAATCCATGCAGTAATTTCTTTTTGTCATAATGAAGCATGTGACGGTCATTTTTCTGTAAAGAAAACCGCTGCAAAAATTTTGCAGTGTGGATTTTATTGGCCTATGCTTTTTAAAGACACTAATTCTTTTTGTCGAACTTGTGACCGTTGCCAAAAGTTGGGGGCAATTACCCGTAGAAACATGATGCCTTTGAACCCAATTTTGGTAATTGAATTATTTGATTGTTGGGGAATTGATTTTATGGGTCCTTTCCCTATTTCTTTTGGATATCTTTATATCTTGGTCGGTATTAATTATGTTTCCAAATGGGTAGAGGCTATTCATTGTCGACATATTGATCATAAAACTGTTTTGCGGTTTTTAAAAGAAAACATTTTCGCAAGATTTGGAACACCTCGAGCTATTATAAGTGATGGGGGAAAACACTTTTGTAATAAACCTTTTGAGGCTTTAATGAAAAAATATGGTGTCACTCATAAAGTTGCTACCCCATATCACCCACTAACAAGCGGTCAAGTTGAACTTGCTAATCGGGAGATAAAACAAATTTTGGAAAAAACTGTAGTCCTAACCGTAAAGATTGGTCTTTGAGATTAACTGATGCTTTATGGGAATACCGTACAGCATACAAATCCCCCATAGGGATGTCACCGTAGAGACTTGTCTACGGTAAGACTTGTCATTTACCAGTTGAACTTGAACATAAGGCATATTGGGCAATTAAAATGTTTAATTTTAGTTTAAATGATGCAAGTTCGAATAGGAAGCTTCAGTTGAATGAGTTGGCAGAATTAAGGAATGATGCTTACGAAAACTCTCGAATTTAAAAAGAGAAAATGAAGGTTTTTCATGATAAAAATATTTTGAGGAAAAACTTTGAACCATCACAGAAAGTTCTCTTATATAATTCGAGATTGCATATTTTTCCTGGTAAACTTCGTTCCAGATGGACAAGTCCATTTATGGTCACAAGAGTTTTTCCTTTTGGAGCAGTGGAGATTGAGGATCCAAAAAATGGTAATGTTTTTAAAGTTAATGGTTAACGTCTTAAACCATTTTTGGAGAATTTTGTTTTCCATGATGACACGATTCACTTGGAGAATCCTGTTTATCAGGATTGAATTCTCAGACTATCTTTAGTTTAGTATTCATTATTTATTTATGCTATTTATGTTTTTTGGATACTAATAAGCTGTAGGATTTATTTTGAAGATTTTCTGTTTTTCTTTTCAGGTAATTTCTTTCCTGACCCTTCATCTTTAATGTTTTACGCATGCTTACATTGAGGACAATGTTTCATTCAAGTTGGGGGGGAGTGGAATTAGTTATCACAATTTGTTTCTAAAATTTGCTCCTAAAAAAAAAAATTCAAAAAAAAAAAAAAAAAAAAAAAACTCATGACTTTTGGTAACTTCAGATGAGTGTCTTTATCAATACATTGTCTAGGAGTCCTATAGGCGACACCTTCGGTGTTTAAGAAGTTTGGGTTTTAAGCGGGACCATTGTGACCCCTCCAACCTTCCCGGATCCCCTGGCTGTGTTTTTCTGAGGCCCTTAACTGGTCATCCGCGAGTTGCTTGTATATTTGTGTGTTTTTAAAATAAGTTAATGAGTGTTAAAAAAAAAAAAAAATTTTTTTTTAAAAAAAAACTATAATTTTTGCTTATTTCTTTGTGTGGTTCTTTTTGTATTTTTTTTATGACTGTTTATTTTATGTTTGTATAGATTTTAGTTTTCTTTTTGTGTGTTTTGATTTATTTTGGTCTTTATTTCTTTTTTCTTGGATTTATTTTATTTTTTTATTTATTATTTTTGTCTTTTATTATGTACTAGATAAATACCAAAGGGATTGACACGCATATTTTCCAGGTATTATCTTTCTATTTCAAATACCCTCTTATTTCATACATTACTAAAAACAAAACAAAAAACAAACACAAAATAATAAATAAATAAACAGATTGGAACACAATCTCCAACTAAGGCAAATTTCAAATTTCTTGTTTCTCTTTGCTTTCATTACTGTAATTCTTTCTTTCTTTTACTTGTTTATGTATTTAATTTGTTTTACAGTTTGGGAAGTAGATTGCTTCATGATTGCACACACAGAAATTTGGCTCAAATCCTTATTCATTTCATAAACATGAGATTACATACACAAACGTGAAAATACATACATAAATTTCTAAATCACATGTTTCTTTCCAGATTCTTAGCCACCTGAGGCATCATGCTAATGGCCTCTATTTTCTCGTATTTGTAGAATCTGCAATAGCTCCGCATGATCATTGTTTCTCTTCCACAGTGCTTCTACATGTTGGTTGGCACAGCTAGCCGCCTCTGGAATCTGCCACCTGGGCCTTCAAGGAAGCTACTTCCTCGGAGGCTTCACCTCTCGCGTCCTCGCCGGCTATCCCCAATTTGTGGTAGTGTCTGGAGAACAGTTAAATCATGAGACTCCTCCACCGCGGCCTTGTCTGACCTCTGTGCCACGTGTAGATGATCTGCCGGTATGAGTCTACGAATAGTCATGCCTCCTGGCAGCACTACTCTTTTCGGCATTGCCTCAGCAAAGTTTGAGGCCGAGCCATGATGATAGGAGGAGTTTGGGAAGATAGGGTTTGGAGGAGCGCCTACCTGAATATTCGGCGGTGCAAGTGATAACTCAATGTTGAGATCGTCAATGAGCTTAGATGAGGATGCCATTGTTTTGTTTCTGGATTTTTTTTATGATTTTCCTTGATTTTTCAGGAAGCAATGCGGGGTAATCCTACACTTCACCAATGAACGGTTTAAAAAGACATCTCCTGATGAGGGAGCCGACATCTCACGAGGATTTTGCGGTTGCATGCATTTAGAAGGGAATATTTCTACTTTCACCTTACTTTTCTTGATTTACCTCCGCGTTTTCTGGTCTTTGTGTTTTACGTATCATTTCCAGTTTTTGCTTTTTTTTCTTTCTTTTTTCTTTTTCTTTTATAACTTAATTTCTTTTTCTTTCCGAAAAAATAATAACAGACAAAACAAAATGTTTGGGCTTTCGTTTAGGTTGGGTTTTAAAATTGATTTGGACGTTCTCATGGGTTGGATTTCTGCGTGTGTAGAACTGTTGTTAGGTCTTACTGTGGTATTCGGTTTGATTTTGTTCCGTTTGATTTTGTTTTGTTTTTGCAACTAAATTGTAGTTTTAATTCTTGTTTGTTCTTTTATTTAATTGCTTTACTCCATTTCATTTCTTGTTATAACTTTGTTGATGCCTAAATTCTTCAACATTGAGGACAATGTTTGATTTAGGTTTGGGGGTAAGGTTTAGAAGTTTTGTTTTTTTATGGTAGTTTTGTTTTTATTATTATTTTATTTCAACAAAAAAAAATGGTGTTATCTCTAGATTTTTATGCTTACTATCATCAAATCTGATTCAACACTCATGAATGATTTTTACGATTGGAAACATTTGATTAAATTTTAAACCCATAATTTTAGTTTTTTTTTCACTTATTTCTATTTAGTGGATAATTCTTGAGTTATACTTTGAATTCTTACATGCACATCAACACTTTAGTGAGAATGAAAGAAAAGATCAATTATAGTTAACTTTGTTGTTTTAAGTAGAGTTAGATGACATTGCTCTTGATTGACCTTGGCGTAAAAAAATAAAATAGAATAAATAATAATAATCAAATAATGTTAATTTATCCAAAGTTTTACTTAGTAACCGGGCCTCTTGCCTAAACAGCAGCGAGTGTTCGCGTCAAACGGTAAAGTTTTGGGGTAAATACATTTTGTGACTAGTTTAGTTCTCTAGCCTTTTTAACTTCGAGTTAATAAGCCCTTAGGGGTGTTTCTACACCTAATGCCTTAAAACCTTTGGTTTGAGAGTCGTTGGCCTAAATCTCGCTACATGGGTTAATTAGAAAGCTTAATAGAACTAAACATTGCACAGTCACAATTCAAAAAAATAATATAAAAAAAATTGTATATATATGCCTTGGTTAGTTATTTGCACTGAATTTTGATAATGATTGAAATAATGAGGTTACTGTGATTGAAATTAACTTTTGTCTCTAAAATGTGTTGGGTTCACCTAAACACCAAAGGAAACAAATGAAGAATTTACTAAATGATTATAAGTGATCAAGACTTTATGTGTTTAAATTTTCAAATCCAGATAGCTTTGATGATGGTTAAGCATTTGTTTAAATTTTCAATTTTGTTGTAGCTTAATTTTTTAAATCTCTCATTTCGATGTTTGTGGGTATCATCACTAAAAGCCCTCACGAGACTATACTCGTCCACTAGGGTAACCTAGGGGTTTAAAGGCTTGTTGTATATGCTAAATGCAATCGAGATCCCTGCGAAAGTGGCTTAGTTTTCTTTTCTACTTAGTTTTTATTTTCTTTTGCTTGAGGACTAGCAAAATATAGGTTTGGGGGTATTTGATGAGCACAAAATTAATACAAGTTTTATCCTTAAATTTATATTTGTTAGTATTTTCTTTTGTTTTATATAAATCTATTAGAATATTTATATTGGTTTTTTCCAATCTTTGTTTTTATATTTAATGAGTGGTTGTTTGTAGATATTAAGTGTCTTCCACCAATAGCATGATAAGGAGAAGGAATAAATAACGTGTTGCAAGAAGAAAGTAAAGGATGAGAAGAAATATGTGCAGCCAAAGTCAAGGAAATTTGCTCGAGACAACTTGTGCAGCAGCAAATGCAATTGAAGATAAAGCAAATGAAAAGAAGAATCAATCAATTGCATTAATATGCTCTAGGACATGCATGCAAGCTTCCATCATTGAAGAAATAAAGAGAGAAATGAATAAACAATGAAGGAGAAGCTCAAATTGACTACTTGCAACCAATGAATGCAAAGAAGAATGATGATGCTTGAGTTATTATCTAACTACATTTTGAGGAAAGTTGCTGCAGTTTTTTATAAGATACTTATTTGAAATGATAAAAGCTTGGAGCAAAGAAGCAAGTGTAGAGAGTGTGGAGAAATTCAAGAATGATACCCGACAAAGAGAAGAAGGAAAGTATGGAAGTGCATGATAAAGTGTTCAAGTGGAAGAAAGTTTTGAAGAATTTGGAGAAGGGGTCATCATCACAATGAATTAATTAAAGGAAGCAAATTGGCAATTGGCAAGTGGAAAACATATTAAATTCATAAATAGAGGGATTTGATGAATTTAGAAATGCTCTCATCCTCCTATAAATAGGGTAAGCTACGACATTGTAAAAACTACACCAAGCTCCACAATCTTGAGCTTTTCTCTCTTCCCTCCATCTTTCTAAGTTTTAAATTTCTGTTTTTAGTTTTATATTATTATGGAGAACTAACTCCCTAACTAAGGCTAGGGAGAAAGCTTTTAATATAAGTGTGTAATTTTTATTAGTTTGATCCAAACTTAAGCTTTAATATGATTTTGTAGTTTTTGTTCAAATGGAATTTGTAATTTTCTTTTTAATTAATTGATGAATGTTTGATAATCTATTTCATGGGTTCAATCATGTTTTTCCCATTGTGTAGTAAAAACTTTCATGCTTTTAAAAGAGAAGAGAATTACTAAAGATTAATAGAATTTTGATGAAGTTTATTTTTTGATAGTTTGTTGCCAATAGTACAAGTTATGCTTAGAATACTTCTAAAGGAAATTAAAAAGAGCTTTAATTATTTTGAACAACTACATTGGAAAATATTTTGTGGATCAAATTATTAAGAGTTGCATGTTTATGTTAAAAGTGGAATCCCAATGCCTTAGTGTTTTAATCAATCAAATTTTCTCTAAATCAAATCTTGCATAAATTTACCTCTCAATCACACTTGTTCTTTTTCATCTCTGTTATTTTCTTTACACTGCTCTCTGGATACGACACTTGAACTTCCGAGCTACACTACTATGCGATACCTTCCCTTGGGTTTTGCAAAAGTGGTGTGAACACAAATGAAGAAGCATCAGGGAGAGAAGTAGACGTTTCTTTTACATGGGTACATGAAATTCACGGTAGCAGCTCCAAAGTGCAAAAAGGGGGGGGGGGGGGAGTAAAAATTGGGTACTTCGACCAAAACGATAAAAAATATCGGGTACATGAAACTGCTGCTACACTAGGTTGCACAAGCACGCAAAGCCTAATATGATCGTTGATGCATTGTGCTCCCCACTTCCATCAACGGTCAAGATCAGTCTCTATGGGTGTGCCCTGCTGGAAATATGTCTACTGAGCAAGTCAAAGCTCAGGAACAAGGGTTAGAATTCCCCGTTTAGGCATCCCTTTTAACAGGAAAACAACTTTTAAAAAAAGGAATAAATAAGCCCTAGACCCTAAACCCTATGTTATGAATAACAAAAATAAGCCAAAACCCCTATTTCATTCATCCATATTCTTAAATTTTCACATAAACGTCCATTTATAACTCAGACATCAATGTAAGGTCTCAAAGGACAACATTAGCAAGTGTACTTGGAAAGGGAGGTGGTGTGACAACAATATCAGTATGTAGACAACTGGAAATCAGCTCCACACTAGCTAACATCGCATGCACTACTGAGGAATGCGCAGAATTGAGTTCAAAACATCAAGTTGCCTAAAATCCTAATTGCAGACTCTTCCCTTTTGAGCTCCTTTTCAGAATCAAGCTGCACTAACAATAAAAATAATTAAATAACGTAGCGGTAGGTGATATATCGTCCTGCAGTCTCACTTGGTCGGACTATCTTCACAACTTGTCCACGCTTAAGCCCATAATATTTTGCAATTGGATCGGTCACCTGAATTCGAGGAAGCTGGACTCCATCCACCCAATATACACACACCAAAGAAACAATTTAGTGAACAAGTGGATTAAAGCCAGATAAGTACAGACTAAGATGTGTTTAGAACACAACCATGAAAAATCTCCAAAGATGAGAAAAAAGTTTGCTATTTTCTCATAAAATGAGGTCACGCCATGTCTTACGTAGCATCTAAATTTCTTAAATGCAATATTAACAACACTGTTCAGCACTGACCTGTGTTTCATTCACAGTATACCTCTCCAGTAAAGTCTTCTTTTCCTCACTTGTAAGCACCAGATGCTCAGGAACTAGCACATGCTCTTTAATATTCACCAACAATTCTGCCTCCTGAATCAATAGAGTTAATGAAGGAAAACGTTAATATCCACTACACATTATTCTCATGTTGCAATTGTATTTATTTTATACACTAAGGTGGAGACAACGTGACTGGAAAAGAAAACGTCTACAAGCCAAGCTGAAGTGAAAGCTGTATTCCCAGAAAAAGTAAATCAAACAATGCAAAGTAGTTATTCAAGACAGACCTAGTTTTAAGCATCTCGGTTAATTAACATTATCCAATCCATCACTCTAAAGTGTAGGGTAATACCCATAAAATTAAGAGCATTTGATCAAATAAATTGTCATTCTTTAAAAGGCCCTTGGAATATAAACAAACTAAGCAAGCTATGGTGGTAACAGTGATCTTTCAGTGTATAGACTTCAATTTTCTGATACTAAGACATGCCCAAGTAAGAATTCCAACGTTTTTTTTATGTACATACAATCCCGTATAATCCTTTCAGGGTGGAAGGATATTTTCCATTAGGTTTATGGATATTCAATTTGCTTTCCACTTCAACTACCTCTTAGAAAACATGAAAAGAAGAATTCTACAAATCATTTGTTTCTTTTATGAGGAAATTTAGATTTTTAAAAAAATAAATAAATAAAATTTGGGATTCATTATTCAAAATTATACCTAAAACATCCACACAATATCTGAAGGAACCATATTAGCAATTATTTACTCTTCTTCGGTATGAGGTTTGACATCAAAATCAGCATAGAGTTTTCTGCTCCACTCAAGTTCTCATCACATGCAATACTGAGAAATGCACAAAATGAGTTCAAAACGTTATTACAGTTGCCTAAGATGCTAATTGCAAAGACTGCTTCACTTGTGAGCTCTCTCTCATCCAGCCACAAGTATTTATAAACAGAGCACTAGCAGCTCAGGTGTCAACTAACAATGAAAGTAAGTACATTACACAACATAACGGTAGGTGATGTATCGTCCTGCAGTCTCACTTGGCCGGATTATCTTCATAACTTGTCCATGCTTAAGCCCGTAATATTTTGCAACTGGATCGGTCAACTGAATACGAGGAAGCTGAACTCCATTGACCCCGAAATATATACAAGAAACAATTAGTATCCCAATCAGTTCGGTTTGCCACTGAAAACTAAAATGTGTTTGAAACATACATACATGAATCATCACAATCTTGAGAGGGAACAAAAAAAAGTTCGTTAAAGTAGTTTGGAGGGTGTTAAGACACATTAAGCATAAAATGTAAGTAAATAAGCTGACCCCCAAGAACAATAAAATCACTCAATTTAATAGATTGTGGCATATGTCAGTGTGTAAGCATCTAGATATAGGTCAGGTCATGGCATGTGTTACATAGCATCCTAATAAATTTGTCAGATAACCCCACGCATCCAATCTGTCACACTAAATTATAGGCAATATCAATTTGTCATATTTTACTAATACTATTGAGTGCATTTGATGAGATACATTTTCCATTTAAAAGGCCCTTGGAATGGAAACCAACTAAGCAGGTTGCAACAGTGATGTGTCTGTAGAAAGAAACTGAAGTAAATCATCATGTTTCTGATACTAAAACTCCCAACTAAGAAAGCTGATGTTTCTGGTACCTTTCATTTCCATAGACACTTTAATAGATTATGGTGACATTCTCAAGATCTCAGAAACACAATTTCATCAATCTAACAACAGTTTAATCAATAAACTTCACCTGAAAAACCTCCATGTGGAATTTTGAAGATATTTCGCTTATACAGGTCCTTGCCATGGGAGTCATATTTTGTTGAGTAACCAAGATTTCTCTGGAAACATTCGCTGACTTCATGCGGTTGGTGTAAATTTTATGGTCTTGACCCCAACCTTTGGCTCTTCAGGAAAGAATACGTAGAGCTGATACATAAGAACAAACAATTAAGGACCGAATAACACTGCAGGCTACATCTACTGCAATAAAAGGCATCATTGAAACACCTGATCGGTGCTGTCATTTCACTTTGTCTTATTGATAGTAAGGTCTTCCCTTTTCATGTTCTCTCCATATTTGGCCTTGAACTGTTCTCTTGTCATGTTCATCTCAAAATCTCCAACTAAGTAATGCCGATCTCTCAGCATTTGCATCACGGTTCTTCGAACTCTGTAAAGCCTTGTGATCTCTTCTTCTGGTAAAACCCATCTTTCTCACTCAGAGATTAAAAACCCCTGCTTGTTAGTATGGTATCTTATTACTACAAATTGTACGTATATACAAATACGTAGCTTCCAAAAACTGCTTTTACATACAACTGAAAATGAGATATTGGTTATTTCAATTTAATCACATCCAAACAACAGCATGATCAAATTTCAACAGTTCCATTATTCTTTCCACAGTAAACAAGGCACAAGGTAACTAAAGCATATATTGATTAACTTGGAAAATTTGTGCTCTGTTCTTGTACTTGAAATCATTTACCATGATCATACTCAGAAAGCAAGATTTCCAAATCACAAATAACCACAAACACATTCCTCCAAAACAAAGTAGCAAGCAAAAAGACCATACAGAGCCCATCTTAATTTACCACTAGTCAATCTCTCTTTTAATAACCAAAGCCCCAATCCAAGACACATACCAAATCACCTCGCACAATTGAATCTAACCTTTGTTGACAGAAACAGCAAAAACCCAAAAATCCCTCCAAAAAAATTACTTTCCCCACAAAAATAATTTACTTTCACACATTTTTTCCTGATCTCAAGTTCTTACTTCCCAAAACACAAAATTGCCATTGGATGATAGAAACCCGCAACTACTAAACTCAAAAATGATCTGTTCCTATCAGTAAATAACCAAACCCAACAAAAATGTGAGCACCTCCTGCCAAAACATAGAGAATATTGAGAGTAGAGAGTGGAAAGTGTAGAGAGAATGAGAGTTGTAGAATATTTTTTGATTTTTCACTTATGTTTCATTCCTTACAATCAACACATATATATATATATATACAAGTAATCAAGCCCACAATGTTAGGCAAGTCCCCAAAGTTAGGCAACCTTGGAATTCCCAAGGTCAAGTCTACACCAAACTATTAGGCAAAGTTAGGCTTCTATCTACTAACCTCATTAATGACTAAACAAACTAATTCATTAATGAGCTAGTAGACTAATTCAACATATGACAAATGCTAACACTCCCCCTCAAGTTGGTGCATAGATATCACCAATGCCCAACTTGCCAAGAGAGTTGTGGAAAGCTATAACAAGAGACTTCCTTCATTAATATGTCTGCATCGAGCTTCTTCTTAATAAAATGTCGATCCACTTCAACATGCCCCCTCACGTGGGACCACTACATGGTGGGCCACACATGGAGCAAAGGCCACATCGAAGTTAATCATTTCGGTCTGTCGGTGGCAACACCAAATCCAAGTGCAGCCGGTTGGTCGGTAGATCACATAAACCATGCGAACAAGGCAAAGGCAAAGCAAAGAATACAGAAACCCTGTGAACACGGTAGAACACAGAAACCCTGTGAACACGGCAAAGGTAAGGTAAAGGACACAGAAACCCTGTGAACACGGCAAGGATAAGGTAAAGGACACAGAAACCCTGTGAACACGGCAAGGACACAGAAACCCTGTGAACACAGCAAAGGTAAGGTAAAGGACACAGAAACCCTGTGAACACAGCAAGGACACAACCAAACCCTAAAATAGGGAAAGGCGCGTCAAGGTAAAACCAAACCCTAAAAAGAAAGGGTAAGGCGAGGTAAGGCAAATAAAGGCCAAGCAAAGGCAAGGTGGCACGACAAAGGCAAGGGCAACCAAACCCTAAAAAATAGGATAAGGCAAGGTAAAGCAAAGGCAAGGTCAACGGGCATGACCACATCGGAAACACACCGGTAAAGGCAAGAACACGGTAGAAGCAACAACAACATTATCTTCAACAAGAGACAACAACACTCGACAGGAGGCAGAGCAACACTGGTACCAGCAAGAGCAACACTGGCACCAGCAAGAGCAATATAGTAGGCAGCAACAACAATACTAGCAGCATCACAAATACTTCCATTATTGCATACACAACTTCTCTTCACTTCTCATCTCCCCTGAAGAGAAGGGGTTGTCAGAACCATAAAAGCAGTGGCATTTGAGAAACGGAAGCTCACTGAAGCTCAGATGTAGAAGAATCAGTCATGGCATATGGGTAACGAGAATTGCAGCGGAATAGATGAGCAGCAATGTCACTCCCCCTCAAATCCGACGACGTATGAGAGTCGAGATTTGGAGAAAGCAACACCGGTAATGACAATAAAGTTGCAGCACCCAAATAAAGTTGCATTTATCTCCCCCTCAAATCTAACACTGGTAGAGGGTCGAGATTTGGAAGAAGAGAAAATGAAATAATAGTAAAGAGATTCAAACATGTCAGTTCGTGGCAGAAACAAATTAATGCAAGGAAAAGTGGAATGGAGATGGGCAGTCGACAACTGGAGAAAAGGAATAAAAGATGGAGAGGAGTTTGCAACAACCCAAAAAGAAAGAAGAAATAAAAATGAATGAAGGTGGATGACATGCGTATGCACACATAGAGAGAAAGGGACAAATATTGTATAGATAGGGTAGGTGATGTTGACAAGTGTAAGAGGTGTTGAAACGGAAGAGGCATATGGTGCAAACACCAGAGTGGCTGTGCAAAGGGAACATCGGCAGTAGTGTAGATCGGGGGAGAGAGACAAGGCCGAGTAGGAAAAGGCTCAGGAAGCAGTGACGAGGCTCGCGGAGGAAAGGAAATGGCTCGGTGAGCGATGACGAGGCTCACGGAGGAAAGAGATCATGATGATCAAGAGACGTAGTGCCCATAGGAAACAAATTAGGCCATCGTGGCCAAGGGACTTATTGCCCATACAAATAAAAGAGAGGAAATTTAATAGAAACAAGAGAATTTACAGCAACATGTAAAAATGCCAACGACTCTCAATTTGATAGAGGATCTTAAGGATTAGCCATTAGGCTCTGATACCATGCCAAAACATAGAGAATATTGAGAGTAGAGAGTGGAAAGTGTAGAGAGAATGAGAGTTGTAGAATATTTTTTGATTTTTCACTTATGTTTCATTCCTTACAATCAACACATATATATACAAGTAATCAAGCCCACAATGTTAGGCAAGTCCCCAAAGTTAGGCAACCTTGGAATTCCCAAGGTCAAGTCTACACCAAACTATTAGGCAAAGTTAGGCTTCTATCTACTAACCTCATTAATGACTAAACAAACTAATTCATTAATGAGCTAGTAGACTAATTCAACATATGACAAATGCTAACACCTCCCACAAAAATTCCAACATTTTGCTTCCGAAAGCATAAAATCGACACCATAAATCCACAATCAAAAAAGGAAGAGCATTACCTTTTCAGCCCTTTGCAGCAAACCAAGCCTCCGAGTCCGAGATTGGATGGGAATGCTGAAGTGATCTTGCCAAATATGCAGAAGCATGCAAAGCATGAGCTGCTGCCACCTGGAGATTATAGCAACTTACGTATACAGCTAAAGATGGCAAGGCCTTCCTCCTCTCTCTCCTGTGTGGCCTGTTAAGTAATGGGCTCTTAATCTCAAGCCTGGGCATATTGGGTACTTGTTGAGTAAGGTGTTTTGCTGCTTTCTTGGATCAACAGATAGTTGTCTAGCCACACCATTATTCTTGCAATAGATAACAGCCTAGCATCCCCAACATTTGCTACCACCTGTCCTCAGCCGCGGACCCAAGAATTTTTCAGCGAATGTGCAATTTTTAAACGCTAAGAGCTCCAAAAAAAAAAAAAGACAATTAAACATCCTTATCATTTAAACAATACTAATGTTATTCATAATTAATTTAAAAAATAACATTACACCTACAACTGTTGCCGATGAGATTTCATATCATGAAAACGTCGCATTATATTTGCATTACTAATACAAGAGAATTCCAATCCCAATTAAATAAGGAATTCCCAAAACCCAATTGAATAAAGATAACTCCCACTTAAAACCCAATCAAGTAAGGAATTAGGAAAATTGGAAACCCAATTAAGTAAGGAATAATACAAATTAGAAAAAGCAGCAGTTTCCTTTTTTTTTTTTACGTTTTTTTTCAAAACCCTGGTTCAAAACGACTTCGTTTTGGCTAGGTTTTTTTTTATAATTATTTTTAAAAACGCGCCTCTTTTAAAGGCTTGGTCCAAAACGACGTCGTTTTGGCCAGGCTGTGTTTAAAAAAATACAAGCGCGCGCGCACACCAGGATGCAACGCCCAGCCCAGGTGGTTTGGGCATTTCGTCGAACACGTTGCGTGCATCTCATTTGTGAAGCAGGAGGTACAACTCCAGCTGCTCTAATGGACATTTCCGTGATCAGCGAGGTGCAGGTGCACCTCCTTGCGCCTGCAGAGGTCCGCCATTGCCTGTCCTTGGTGGTTCATTAACATTGCAGGAACTGCGGTTGAACCATCTACTAACCATCATCATTATCACCGTAAAGTCCCCATACCATGGCGTTGTTCTAATTCTTTATTTTCAAGTAAATATAAATAGAGTTAAAACTATTATTTCCTAATTAATTTTTAATAATTTTTAATTAGAGAAAAAAATTCAGTGCATTTTGTACTATTGTTTAGCTAAAGAAATTAATTAGTTCGAAATTAATTGGTATGCATGCAAATTCCTATAATTAATAGTCAAGCGAGTGATCTTGGAGGGAAATTGTTGTAATTAATTAATATGACAATTAAAAAAGTTTCAAGTGACTTTTGGTTCTAAATTTTGGTTATACTTTTCTTATATATATATATATATATATATATATATATATATACAAAGTTATAGTTGTCTTAAATGCTCATTGTAGTGATCAAGGTCTAAAATATCAATGGTTTTGGAAATATCTGGAATTCAAAAACACGGATATTTGGATGATAATATTTGGATATTATTCAATATTCATAAAAATTGAATAAAAACCACGAAAATTGTAAGAAAAATTTAGAAACTTTTCTTGAAACTTTGGAGGATCTTTATTTAGTCAATTATCACTACTACAATAATGTAAAACAACAACATTAAATACACGACTCAAAATGAAAAAACTGTCGTGGTTTAAAAAATATTACAAACAACGACTGGTGTTTAAACAACCGTCGTTGTGCAGTCCTAAAACCTTAGTTGATTTTAATAACACGACGGTTGAAATAAGGGTACCGTCGTCTTTCAAATTCGTTGATTTTAATAGCACGATGGTTGAAAGAAGTCACCGTCGTCTTTCCAAGATGCGCTAATAAAAATTTCGCGTAAGTGAATTCGCGGCCATTCGCGAACCTCTCGAGTTCGCGTCTTTTCAGTCTGTCATAAAGCTCCTGATAATTGTGAAGCTCCAACCCTAGCCTCCTTCCTTTTGAAATTCGTGGCCCTTTGTGCTCTTCGTCTTGTGGATCTCGTTGAACCTCTCCTTCAATATTGGCTTCGCCACCTTCCCATTCACGATCCGCCTCTCTTGGCTCAAATACTACAACAGCCGTTCTGTCAGAGGTAAATTTGGCGACTACTTCGTACAGAGATTTGACGAGCAGCGAGTGACGAATCCAACAAGGTGTCTGTGTTTTCAGCGGAATATGAGTATGATTATCTGTGTTGGCTCAGGTCCAATGGAGGGAAATTCGTTTTGAGAATTGAAGACACGGATTTGGAGAGATCTGTTAAGGAATCTGAAGAGGCTGTGCTAATCGATCTCTCTTGGCTTGGTCTGTGTTCTCTGTCATGACTCTCTCTCTCTCTCTCTATCTCGCAGATCTGCTGCTCCACTCTCCAGCCTCTGTAAGTTCCTCCTCCTTCTTCTAATTTAATTTTTTATTTTGAGGCAAAGGAAATTGACAAATCTTAGAAGACAAGAACGAGTGTAAGTTTCAATTTTCTATCTGATTTCCACCATCTATATAATTTTTTGGTTACTTTGATTTTGAATGTGTGATTTTTTGAGCAGTTGATGGAATCAAAGGCTAAACCTAGGCTACTCTTGAAGCCTCTTAGAGAACCCTGTATTCTGTTCTCACACTTTCGATTTTCTTATTTTAATTTGGGGATTTAGCTTTCTGTATGACATTTCAATTTTTTTTTTCATAATTTTTTCAAGGTACCCATATGTAACTGGTACATCTGTGTTTCTCTGATTTGAACTGTTGATAGGCTTACATGGATTTTGAAATTGTCCATGTTGATATGATTTGAACTGTTGATACTCAAACTGTGTTAACTAGTCATTACCTAATTAGTTGAGGGTTTTATGCTTAATATTCAATCGATATGCTACTAATCATCAGCATTTGAGCTTTTGTTGCTCCTGATACAATATTGGTATTCTTTACAGAGTATAAACACATTGTCACATTATAGTAGGTGTTGTCTCTCATTATTGACTCCATCATGGTTTGCAAATGTCTTGAATGTAGTAAACTTTTCTGATCCATGATTTTTCCATCATAGTAGGTGTCTTGAGATGTTCTACTTCTGATGATTGTCATGTGATCTCATCATATGATAGAGCAGCTCTCAAACAGGTATTATTAATTGCCATACTACTCTACATTTTCTTTGGTGGAACCATTAATTTAAGTTAGCTGTAGATATGCTTGGTATTCTCAGCCTTATGAATTACTATACTGCTATACTGATGTTTATCTCATTTAAGGATTTTGCTTAAATTTCCCTCTGTCACACTCTCTAATTCTTTGAAAATTGATCACGTATTGACTAGTAAGAATCAAATTTTTATTGCAGATGGGTACTGGCCATTTTTCACCTATTGGTGGCTATCATTCTGGAAATGACATGGCACTTATTTTTGGATGTTGCACGTTTTAAGTATCCTCCTCATTGGGTGCCCCTGAAAATTCTTTGGGATGCCATGAATAATGTTGACTTATCTACTGGGAAACTCAGAGGGTATGCATTCTTGTGTGCCAGTGAATATTACAGCTAATGGCAATTAAATTGGATATGCACGTTGGAAGCAATTTCTGTATATTTTGCATTATGAGATGCATTGAATATTTTGCCCAGGTTCATGTATATTTTGCTAAATTAGATCTTGCTGTTAGCTAATGTTTGGTTCAGACATACTACAACAGGTTGCTGTTAGCTAATGTCTGTAGCTTGTTATCTCATAGAGACATTGACAGTTAAACTTTTTTTGTGATAAGGTTAAAACAAAATGAATTGTCAAAGTTGATATGTACATCTGAATTTAATATTACTCTGCACTGCTCACAGGTCAATTTTGGGAAACAATTTTGAAGGGAGTCTACCTGTAGAACTTTTTAATTACTCCCGTCTTGAGTATTTGTAAGTACACCGTACCCTTCTGTTTTATTAACCCACTTTTTCAGAAAAAAAGGAAAAAGAAAAAGAAAAATCAGCAGCTCTGTTTTTGTGATGAATTTTTTGTGTCTATTTTGCAGAATGATCAGTGACGTAGCAAACTCTGGTTTCCAATTCCCACGATTTGCAAACCTGAGCAATATATACACTATGTAAATGGTTTTTATTGCATGTCGCACACATCTATTCATTTTTTAAGAGATTTAATACAAAAACATGTACAGGGCAAACAGTTGAATTAATTCATGTTCACTGGCCAGATTTAAACTTTTAACAAGCTTTATTATGCTCTGCAAGAGTCTTTGTGCTGGGGCAAACCCCAACATTTCTTTAAGTTGCATAATTTCTTATGCAGTCAGCATCACTAGATGTAAACATCTCATGTTCATGATTTATCCACTCACTCACCTCTTCTCATGGTTTCTATAGGATATTAAGGACCAACAAATGTGGCAGCACCAACAATTAAAAAGCCAAAACATGTACATCAAGCAGGAGAACATTGAAACGGCATTTCGTGTTTCGTTTGAAAGATAAGGTTTGCTGGAACTCAAGAACGGTCAACAGACATCGAACAGTTACATCAACACGTTATAAATCCAACTCATCAGAGGTTTAGGGCCTATTTGGTATCCTATCCAAGTAGGGAACTCAAAATTTGTTATTTTTCTTAAAAATAAGGAGTTCTCAAATCCTTTTTTTAAGATTCAAAAAGTTGTTTGGTATGCAACTTGAAAACTTGTTTGGTTGGATTCTTGAAAACAATTTTTTTTTCTTCATTTTTTATAATTAAGATATTTTGATAAACATTATCAAAATTATATTAAACATACTATTTTAATATCCATATTTTAATACCATACATGTATGATTGACAAGCTCAATGTGTTCTTATCCTTTCTAGCAAAATCAAATAACCTATCTGGATGTCCATTCAACAACTCTATCACAAATTGGCGACCTGAGAGTTGTGAAGTTATACATGGCTCTTTATGCAAACGCAAGTAATATTCATTTAGTTTTATAATTAAAAGCAACTCTCCAAGTGAATCATCCAAATCAGATGATGAATCACTTTCAGAAATTGAAGGAGATGATGAATCACTTTTAGAACTTGAATCACTGTTGTCAACTTCATTTGAGTCCATCCTCTAACAAAGACAAATATAACAAGGAATAAGAAAAAGATGATAAACAAAGATAAATATCCTTCAGCAGACCAACATGAACAAAATTTAGCTAGGATCCCAAACACAATAAATCCTCAACAAAACGAGTTTACCAACACTGACTAATACAAAAAAGGCCATAACAAAGCAACTGCATAACAAATATCAAGTTACCAAAGATGTTGTCTTTTAGATTCAGCACTCTGAGAGAGAGAGAGAGAGAGAGAGAGCAATAAATAACAAGTAAGTTACCATGTAGAAACCAACATCAAATGAATGCTCAGATCCAAGTCCAAACATACCAAATAACAAGTACAAAAACAACAGCAGCAGCAGCTCCATATAAACAACAAGAAGAGACAATAAAGTTGGGATTTGTCGTGAAATTTCTAACTCCTTTATAAGACACAATTAAAGAATAGCCCTTGTTTGACATCTCTCTTCTTTTACTTTTGACTAGTTGGTTCACGTAGCCAAATTATCAATCACAATCAAACAATTCTAAGACAATATATACCACAAGGGATCCTTATTGCATAAATAAAAAATGGCAACAACATAAACCTAACAAGTTACAGAAAGTTCAGACATTGATACTAATGACAGTGAAGGGGCTAAGGATTGAAGTGAATTTATGAAATGATATGCTAATGGTTTTCATAATTTCCAACAACTTTATTGCTCCAGTTGGTACAGGACCAGCTCAGTTTTGTGTCCTGATGATGCAGAGACATATACAAATATCATTTAGACTTTTGCTTTTGGGCTTTGACCAGGATCTGATCTGTTATCTCATCACCTTTTTTTCTCTTTTTTTTTTTTTGTTCCTCTATAGTTTATATATGTGCATTACACTAATGACATGTTTACTAATCCAGAATTGAATTAGGGGGAATTGAATTGAGGATGAATTGAATTGAGGAGGAGTTGGATTGAGGAGAATTAGATTCCGGATTCCTAATGAAGTTGTTTACTAAACCATATGGATTGAGGGGAGTTATATTCCGAATTCCTATTGAAGTTGTTTACTAAACCATATGGAATTGGGGTAGGAGTGGTACTAATTATTAAAATGTCCTCATTTTTTGGTTTAAGTAGATGGCATATTTGGAATTTTGAAAATTGTGTGAGGATATAATGGGTAAAAAAGATGAATTCCTAATGGGTGAATTCTCCAGGAATTAGAATACCACCTCCCATTCAGGAATTGAATTCCTCCAAAATCAGGAAAGGAATTCCTAATTTTGTGTGGCCCCGCTTACTTTTCAATTCCTTGATGTGAAGTAAAAACAGGAATTCTCCACATGTGAAATTCAATTCATGATGAGAATTCCAATTCCTAATTAGTAAACATGCCATAACATCATTACTAATCTCCTTTTTACCTAAGCTGCCTTTCTCTGAAGGTAACACAGATATAGTGGTAACTGAACAGTATCAATACATTAGTAAGTGCACAGTTGGGGATACACAATTATCAAAAGGAGACAAAACATAACAGTGTTAAGTGTTTCACAAGAGAGTAAAATAGAAGAAATGGAGAACAGTTCAGAAGCAAATCTGCCCATTCATAAGCATACGTCTGATTATAAAATCAAAAAACAAGATACTTAATAAAAATAAAATGAGAAAGAGAGATTGTAAAATGTTCTCAGCAACCAAACAGATTGTAAAATGAGAAAGAGAGATGATTGTCGTCAAACCTTGCTACGACGGTCAAGATCTTTGGATCCACTAGAATCTCCCCTTTCAGCTTCAACCCCATAGATTTCTTTGTCTTTGTACCTCTCAACCTTGAAAGCCCTTGGTATCCATAAGCAAGGTGGTTCTATCTACCAGACAAAAAAAACCCATTATCAAATTTAAACAGAAAGTCACATTACCAGCAAGCAAAACCCAACTATCCAAAAAAATTCGAGAAACCAAAAGACAAAAGGAATAGAAAAGGCAAACTGACCTTTGATTTGGAAATCCCTAATTTCTAGGGTTTGAACTGATGAGAGAGAGGAGGAGAGAGGTAGAGAGAGAGGGACGAAGAGAGAGAGAAGGACGAAGAGAGAGATGGAGAGAGAGGGAGCAAGCGAGCTTCAAGCTTCTCCCATGGAAGCTTGAAGCTTGAGCGCAGAGCAAACCAACCAGCAGAGCGAACGCGAAAAAAAAATTCAAACAAAACGCATTTGTTTGGTTTTTAATAATAAGGGTTTTTTTTAAAGTTTGTTTTGCGATTGAGTTTTTAAAAATGGCCTACCAAATGAGTTTTTGGGATTTTGAATTTAAAATTTGTTTTTGAGTTTATAAAGTTGAACTCAAATCAGATACCAAACATGCCCTTAGATTTCTGGATGGTTCAGACTTGGACAAGTTTTTGTTTTTGTGGACCAGTTCAAAGTCAAAATAACAACTGCACGAATAACAAAAGCATGGTAGAAAGCTACCTTAATTCATCCATCTTCTCTAACAGAAGTAGTGAAGGAATATCTTCATGCCAAGCCGAAGTCGGAAGCAAGTCAATCAATCATTTGCTTCTTTTACCTTAGTTCAAATTGATGAGCACAAAATTAATACAAATTTTATCCTTAAATTTGTATTTGTTAGTATTTTCTTTTGTTTTATATAAATCTATTAGAATATTTATATTGGTTTTTTCCAATCTTTGTTTTTATATTTAATGAGTGGTTGTTTGTAGATATTAAGTGTCTTCCACCAATAGCATGATAAGGAGAAGAAATAAATAATGTGTTGCAAGAAGAAAGTAAAGGATGAGAAGAAATATGTGCAGCCAAAGTCAAGAAAATTTGCTCGAGACAACTTGTGCAGCAGCAAATGCAATTGAAAATAAAACAAATGAAAAGAAGAATCAATCAATTGCATTAATATGCTCTAGGACATGCATGCAAGCTTCCATCGTTGAAGAAATAAAGAGAGAAATGAATAAACAATGAAGGAGAAGCTCAAATTGACTACTTGCAACCAATGAATGCAAAGAAAAATGATGATGCTTGAGTTGTTATCTAGCTACATTTTGAGGAAAGTTGCTGCAGTTTTTTATAAGATAGTTATTTGAAATGATAAAAGCTTGGAGCAAAGAAGCAAGTGTAGAGAGTGTGGAGAAATTCAAGAATGATACCCGACAAAGAGAAGACGGAAAGTATGGAAGTGCATGATAAAGTGTTCAAGTGGAAGAAAGTTTTGAAGAATTTGGAGAAGGAGTCATCATCACAATGAATTAATTAAAGGAAGCAAATTGGCAATTGGCAAGTGGAAAACATATTAAATTCATGAATAGAGGGATTTGATGAATTTAGAAATGCTCCCATCCTCCTATAAATAGGGTAAGCTACGACATTGTAAAAACTACACCAAGCTCCACAATCTTGAGCTTTTCTCTCTTCCCTCCATCTTTCTAAGTTTTAAATTTCTGTTTTTAGTTTTATATTATTATGGAGAACTAACTCCCTAGCTAAGGCTAGGGAGAAAGCTTTTAATATAAGTGTGTAATTTTTATTAGTTTGATCCAAACTTAAGCTTTAATATGATTTTGTAGTTTTTGTTCAAATGGAATTTGTAATTTTCTTTTTAATTAATTGATGAATGTTTGATAATCTATTTTATGGGTTCAATCATGTTTTTCCCATTGTGTAGTAAAAACTTTCATGCTTTTAAAAGAAAAGAGAATTACTAAAGATTAATAGAATTTTGATGAAGTTTATTTTTTGATAGTTTGTTGCCAATGGTACAAGTTATGCTTAGAATACTTCTAAAGGAAATTAAAAAGAGCTTTAATTATTTTGAACAACTACATTGGAAAATATTTTGTGGATCAAATTATTAAGAGTTGCATGTTTATGTTAAAAGTGGAATCCCAATGCCTTAGTGTTTTAATCAATCAAATTTTCTCTAAATCAAATCTTGCATAAATTTACCTCTCAATCACACTTGTTCTTTTTCATCTCTGTTATTTTCTTTACACTGCTCTCTCTGGATATCACACACTTAACTTCCGAGCTACACTACTATACGATACCTTCCCTTGGGTTTTGCAAAAGTGGTGTGAACACAAATGAAGAAGCATCAAGGGAGAGAAGTAGACGTTTCTTTTACATGGGTACATGAAATTCACGGTAGCAGCTCCAAAGTGCAAGGGGGGGGGGGGGGGGGGGGGAACGATAAAAAATATCGGGTACATGAAACTGCTGCTACACTAGGTTGCACAAGCACGCAAAGCCTAATATGATCGTTGATGCATTGTGCTCCCCACTTCCATCAACGGTCAAGATCAGTCTCTATGGGTGTGCCCTGCTGGAAATATGTCTACTGAGCAAGTCAAAGCTCAGGAACAAGGGTTAGAATTCCCCGTTTAGGCATCCCTTTTAACAGGAAAACAACTTTTAAAAAAAGGAATAAATAAGCCCTAGACCCTAAACCCTATGTTATGAATAACAAAAATAAGCCAAAACCCCTATTTCATTCATCCATATTCTTAAATTTTCACATAAACGTCCATTTATAACTCAGACATCAATGTAAGGTCTCAAAGGACAACATTAGCAAGTGTACTTGGAAAGGGAGGTGGTGTGACAACAATATCAGTATGTAGACAACTGGAAATCAGCTCCACACTAGCTAACATCGCATGCACTACTGAGGAATGCGCAGAATTGAGTTCAAAACATCAAGTTGCCTAAAATCCTAATTGCAGACTCTTCCCTTTTGAGCTCCTTTTCAGAATCAAGCTGCACTAACAATAAAAATAATTAAATAACGTAGCGGTAGGTGATATATCGTCCTGCAGTCTCACTTGGTCGGACTATCTTCACAACTTGTCCACGCTTAAGCCCATAATATTTTGCAATTGGATCGGTCACCTGAATTCGAGGAAGCTGGACTCCATCCACCCAATATACACACACCAAAGAAACAATTTAGTGAACAAGTGGATTAAAGCCAGATAAGTACAGACTAAGATGTGTTTAGAACACAACCATGAAAAATCTCCAAAGATGAGAAAAAAGTTTGCTATTTTCTCATAAAATGAGGTCACGCCATGTCTTACGTAGCATCTAAATTTCTTAAATGCAATATTAACAACACTGTTCAGCACTGACCTGTGTTTCTTTCACAGTATACCTCTCCAGTAAAGTCTTCTTTTCCTCAGTTGTAAGCACCAGATGCTCAGGAACTAGCACATGCTCTTTAATATTCACCAACAATTCTGCCTCCTGAATCAATAGAGTTAATGAAGGAAAACGTTAATATCCACTAACACATTATTCTCATGTGGCAATGTATTTATTTTATACACTAAGGTGGAGACAATGTGACTGGAAAAGAAAACATCTACAAGCCAAGCTGAAGTGAAAGCTGATCGGTTCATAATTGTATATTATTTCTTACCCTTCTAGCTTATGATTTGGTTATGTTTTTGAGTTAAACTTGTGCTTTTAATCCTTTTTGTGTTTATCTTTCAGTTAATTGAGCTTTAGGTAACAATGATGGCTTTGGAGAGCATAATTCATGCAATTCAAGCATGTTAAGGCCTAATTTGGATGAATTGATGAAGAGCTTAAAGACAAATTTATTATGGCTACAGCCCCCTGCCAGTCCAGTTCCGTAGGTCATATTGCAAGCTTTGTTTCAGCAATCTACACAGCTCGAATGAGGCAGCCTTCTTCATGAAAGGTGTTCCAATGGGTGTGTACTATAACATATCCAAAATTCAGCCCCATTGGATAAATCTGGAGTCCGTTACCTAGCAAACACAGAACCATGCTCAGGATGGATCTTATCAGCGCGGAAAATGAGTTAGCAATTTGTTTCGGCCTTAACTTCTTCCTCCGACCTTGGATTGGCCCAAATAACATATGGCTGGAAAGAAGACATTCTGAACTTCAATTTGGAGTGCTTAAAGTCCTAATTTGATTAAGAGAAGCCCAATTTGTAAGCCCTTGAAGTTGCTGGTCATGTTGACCTCATCATGTGCTGGTTGGATGCTTGGTCATGGTGAGCTAGGCATGAGCTATCATTTCTGGTTAGAAGCTTGGTCATGGTGACATGAAGATGAGCTAGGGCTGCTGGTGGGATTAATTGGTGAAGTGCATCAACCATTCAAGATTTTCTAATACAAGTGCATCACCCAATTTAGATTTTCTAATACAAGTGCATCAACCATTTCAGATTTTATAAAACAAGTGTTGTATGCATTAGCCATATTGAATTCAGATTTTCACTTCCCCTAGGCCTATAAATAGGGAGGTTCTCTAAGCTTGTAATAACACCCCAAGGGGGGAGCTCTCAAGCACTTCTCTAGAGCTCCCTTCCCTTCTCTCCCTCAAATTCTCTTAGTTTCCCTTTGTAGTTCTCAATTGTTGTAATAAGATCATTCTACTAAATTTTCTTTCTTCTAAATTCTCCAAACACTTCTCTATTCTCTTTCAAATTCTCTAAAGTCTCCATGTCTCAAACACTTCACAAACACCCTTCTCTCCCTTCCCTAAGTTCTAACATTCTCCAAGTTCACAAACATCCTCCAAGTTCTCAACCACTCTCTTCCAAATTCTCAAAGTTCTTAAACACATTCTCTTCCAAACATTCTCCAAGTCCCCAAACACATGCTCTTCCAAAATCCACAAAGTTCTCAAACACCACTTTCCTTTCTTCTCCAAAAGTTTCCATATTCTCAAACACTTCCCAAACACTCCTCCCTTCTCTTTCTCAAACACATCTCTCCTCCCTTCTCCAAAGTTCCCAAACACCACTTTCCTTACTCTTCCAAAATTCTCCAAATATCTCAAACAATTCTCCCCTCTCTAAAGTTCTCAAACACTTTCCTTCCTTCCTCAAATGCTCTCGTTAATGTTCTCTTAGTTGTAATTTATTTTTCTTGTAATGTACATTCTTTCTTCTTGTTTTGTTTGTTTTGTTTTCATTTTTGTTTTGTGTAGGAAAAATGAATTGGATCATTCAATCACCAATCCCTGTGGAATCGACCTCGCACTTACATACGCTAAACTACCAACGGTTCGTGCACTTGCGAGTATCACAAGTTGAAGATGCAGTTGAATCTATTTTGGTGCAGCTGAATTTACGCAACAAAAGCTGTATTCCCAGAAAAAGTAAATCAAACAATGCAAAGTAGTTATTCAAGACAGACCTAGTTTTAAGCATCTCGGTTAATTAACATTATCCAATCCATCACTCTAAAGTGTAGGGTAATACCTATAAAATTAAGAGCATTTGATCAAATAAATTGTCATTCTTTAAAAGGCCCTTGGAATATAAACAAACTAAGCAAGCTATGGTGGTAACAGTGATCTTTCAGTGTATAGACTTCAATTTTCTGATACTAAGACATGCCCAAGTAAGAATTCCAATGTTTTTTTTATGTACATACAATCCCGTATAATCCTTTCAGGGTGGAAGGATATTTTCCATTAGGTTTATGGATATTCAATTTGCTTTCCACTTCAACTACCTCTTAGAAAACATGAAAAGAAGAATTCTACAAATCATTTGTTTCTTTTATGAGGAAATTTAGATTTTTAAAAAAATAAATAAATAAAATTTGGGATTCATTATTCAAAATTATACCTAAAACATCCACACAATATCTGAAGGAACCATATTAGCAATTATTTACTCTTCTTCGGTATGAGGTTTGACATCAAAATCAGCGTAGAGTTTTCTGCTCCACACAAGTTCACATCACATGCACTACTGAGAAATGCACAAAATGAGTTCAAAACGTTATTAAGTTGCCTAAGATTCAAAAACACGGATATTTGGCAATATTGGGATATTATTCATATTCAATAAAAATTGAATAAAAACCATGGAAATTGTAAGAAAAACTTGGAAACTTTTCTTGAAACTTTGGAGAATGTTTATTTAGTCAATTATCTATTACTTTATCACAAAAAATTAGAAGGAAATGCATTGCATGATGGATTTAACTTATTTAAGTTGATTATATAGCGAGCTGACAAACACTGCGAAGTGTAGAAAATATGTAGTAATTAATGAAAGAATATTAAACACACCATAATAATTTATTTATAATGATTTACTACAATATTCTACACTTTATACATTGCATGGTAAGATACATGAATGACTTAGTACCACATAGAGTTCCTGTAATGTTCAAATTTGAGTTATTTACACTAACACCTCCCGAGGTTTCAGTTTTTTCACAAAACTCTTTGGGGTTTTAGAAATGACAAGAACACCTCATGAGGTTTTAAATTGTTGTCACAAAACTCATTTTCATTGATTTTTCATCCAAAAATTGATGATTTTATACACACACAAAAATCTCCAAATGACAAAGTTGGGCCTTGAGATTAGATTGCATGTACTTCATTAAGGTTAATTTTGTCATTTGCATAAGCCAAAAATTGATTTTCGAACAAATCTACTCGGATGGGGTTTTGTGAAAACAAACTAAAACCTTAGGTGGTGTTCGTGTAATTTTTTAAGACCTGAGGAGGTTTTGTGAAAACACAATAAACCTCATGGGGTGTTAGTGTAAATAACTCTTCAAATTTTTGATTGTCTTCATCATCTCGATAATTATCGATATTATAGCGATATTTTGGCCAAATATTGCTAAAGTGTGAGCAATTACCAATATTGATATTTATACAATAAGTGTATGAATACATTCCAAAATATCTTTGACTCAAAAAAAATGATAATATCCTCGATATTTCATCAATATTATTGATATTTTGACTATGGTAGTGATCGTATAATAACGCTAGGGCACCCCTCCTATCCTATGTAGCACGAACACTCCATTAGGCTAAAGTGTCAGAGTGCCTGACATGTGGCCACGGCTTGGACACGAGTCAACAGTCAAGACACGTTTTGGACACGGTCAGGCGGACCAATTAAGGCTCAAGGAGGTGCAACTGCACCTCTCTTCGTCGGAAAATCCATAAGAAGTGCTGCATATTGCACCTTTGCTCAGCCTTGGGGTTGCAGCGTAGGTGTTCGACAAAATGCCTAAATGAAGTTTTTGTTTTTGGGCATTGTTGTGGGTTGCACTGCTGCTCGCTGCACACGCTAGTTTATTTTTTTTTTAAAACTTGGCCAAAACAATGTCGTTTTGGACTAGGCTTTAAAAAACATGCACTGCCTTTTAAATAAATAAATATTTATAAATTAAAAAATTAAAAAAAGAAAAAGAAAAAGGAAACCTGCTGCCATTTCGTGGGCTTTTAATAGGGCCTCCATAATTTCTTATTTAAATGGGATTGAGAGTTCTCTTTATTTAATTGAGCTTTAATAGAGCTTGCACAATTCCTTATTTAAGTAGGATTGTGAATTCTCTTTATAAAGGACCAATTTAACATCACCAAATTTTATCAAAGTGTGCTTGCAAAACTAGAATTTATTTTTTTTCCTTCTTGAGTATGCCAATTCAAAGTAAGTTGGATGCATATTTTTTTTCTTCTTAAGCAAACGCCAATTTTGATTATTCATTTTTTTTAGCTTTTAGCCTTTAAAAATTGCACCTCCATTGAAAAATTCTTGGGTCCTCGAGTGGACACAGTCAAGACACTTTTGGACACGGTCAACTGAAGTCAAGACAAGGCAGGGACCATTCAGAAATTTTAAAACAAAAACTGGGTCACAACATAATTATTGAAACAATTGTGGGCATATTTGAAATAGTTTTAAAAGTGGGATTTTCTTCTCTCCTAGCCAGTCGCATCTCTCATGAAAAACAGTCAACTTTTCTTCTCTCCCTCTCCACATATTTTTTCTTCTCATCTTAGTTTAAATTACTTGAAGTTGAAACAGCAATAAATACTTACGAACTGATTTATTTTTTATTTTTTTATTTTTTTATTACTTTTTTCTCAATTTTATTAGATTTTTGGCATCAATTTTTTGTTTAAATATGTTTTTTTTTCTTTGTTCCTTTGTAGTCGAGCTAATATTTTTGGTTGACTAAAGATATTGATAACAATTTGGTCGTGAGAGAAGCATATTTTTGAGTGGGTAATTCATTCACTTTGTTTCTTTTTTCTTTTTCTTTTTTTATGCTAAACCGATTCTTATTTTATGAGGTGGGAAATTGTTTTATGTGTGAATAAATATGTGTATTGTGCTTTATTTTGTTTATGGAAAGATGAGTAATGCTAATTCAAATAAGGTCTCCTCTCATGCTCAATCATATTTGATGGTGCATTAGTTATTATGTATAAATGATGAATATGAGTATTTTGTTTTGTTTTATTATATTATGACATTGAAATATTGAGTATCAATTATTTTTTTAATATAAGTATATACTAGTTTTTTGAGATTTTTCGTATCACCATGTTGTGTTATCGTGTCTTCTTGTTGATGTCAGTGCAACATAGCTCCTATCCCCAACCCACCATCTTTCTTTGTTTCTTTTTCTTTTAGGTTGTTCATGTTTGCTTTCAAATCAAATTTGAAATATTTTAACCGATTGAATTTTTTTAATTTTTTAAATGTTTTTAATAAAATTAATTATATAAATCATTTGAATTTTTTTTATTAACTTTACAAAAAAATATTTTAAATTTATATGACCTGAATGAGAATAGTAGTAGAGCCAATTGTATTTAAATAAAGGCAATATTATAAACTACTCTAAATTAATCCAATTTACCAGAAGAAACACTCAAACTTAAGTGCAAGAACATCCACTCATTACTCTAACCAACATGTAAAAAAAACAAAACAAAACCAAAAAAGTAAGCCTTTGTTTAAAAATAATTAAAAAAATCTGAAACCCCTATTATTGCATCACATAGAATAGAACCCATGTGATATAATTAACTGACCTTCCATTTTTTTAAAACACCACCAAAGTCACACAAACTCCTCTCATCAATTGCTACACAACAAAACCTGCCCCTATTGGTGCATTTAGTTAGTCTTAGTACCACCACCACCTCTTGTCTCCCAACCCCCACCTCCCTCTCTCCCACGCTCTCTCCCCCTCCTCAACCCCTCGCAACCTACAAAAGGCCACCCAAAAAAACAAAACAAAAACAAAAACAAAAAAACCCAAGCCGGCATACAAAAATGCCAAGCCGATTCCATCCAATCAATCACCACCCAACCAAGTCATAATAATAGGCTCGTAGTCTCTTTAGCCACCCACCCTCCACCCACCGCCTCACCCACACAAGTTATTATTTTACCAAATTTACCAACAAATTGCTGATGATGGTGATGATGATCAAATCAAGGAATGACAAAGATAATGGGCAAAGTCAGACAGAAGGTGGACCTGGCCCCCCACCTCCCTCTCCCTCTCCCTCTCCTCCCTCCTGTGGTGGTGTGTGCGCGTAGGTTAACTAACCCCCACCCCCCTGGCGCACGTTAGCCACCTCACCCCCACCTAAGCGGTGGCCTCATCCCACCGCTCATCTCACCCCACTAGATCTCAAAATCAGCCGCACACCCCTCCACCCACCCACCCCCCACCCTACCCCTCTTTAACCCACCACACAAAACAAATCAATCATGCTACCAAACACCACTTTCTCCTCCTCCCCCAACCCTCATCCTTATCCTCCCCACCTCTCTCTATACTGCGCCGCCTCCCTTGTACTTCACCCCCTCCCCCCTAAAAAAAACCAACAAACACCCCCATCCTCCTTATCTCCTCCTCCTCCTCCTCCTCCACAACACCAAACGCAAACCCAGCAGCAAAGCAACCAACCATGGCTTCTTCTCCTCCTTCTTCGCCCCAAGACTACTCCATCCTCCCTCTCCAATCGGACCCACCGCAGGCCGTCCCTCTGGCCCTCCCGGCCCCACCGCCACCCCAATTCCAGCAAACTCAGCAACCCAACCCAACCCCTCCCTCCTCCCGCCGCCTCCCTCCCCCTTGCTGGTCCCACGAAGAGACCATCGCCCTCATCGACTCCTATCGCGACAAGTGGTACTCTCTCCGCCGCGGCAACCTCAAGGCCACCCACTGGCAGGAGGTCGCCGACGCCGTCGCTCACCGCTGCCCCGCCGCTTCTCCTCCCAAGACCGCCGTCCAGTGCCGCCACAAGATGGAGAAGCTCCGGAAACGGTACCGGACGGAGATCTCGAGGGCCAAGTCCATGCCTTTGTCCAGATTCACCTCTTCCTGGGTCCACTTCAAGCGGATGGACGCCATGGAGAAGGGTCCCGCGGCTGCGAAGAGGGAGAACTCGGAGAGTCCTGGGGAGGAGGACGAGAATGATGAGAATGAGGAAGAGGACGATCAGGATCAGGAGCTGTATGAGGAGCTGAGATATGGGTCGAATATGAAGAGCATGAGCAAGTTGTATAGAAATGGAGTTGGGGTTGGAGGCAGTGGTGGAAGTAGTGGAGGTGGGTTTAGAATTCGGATCCCAACTGGGGTTAGTATAGCTCAGCCCGGGAACAAGGTTTATCCGAAAATGGATCCAAAATTCGGTTTGAATTCGAATTCCGGATCGGGTTCAGGGCCGGGGTATGGGAGTGCTAAGGTGATGAGGGAGTGTGGGAATTCGGTGAGGCCTGGATTGGGGAAGAGGGAGAGGGAGGGGAGAGAGAGGGAGAGAGACCCCGTGGCGGAGATGGTTTCGGCGATCAAGGTTTTGGGGGATGGGTTTGTGAGGATGGAGCAGATGAAGATGGAGATGGCGAGGGAGATCGAGACGATGCGGATGGAGATGGAGATGAAGCGGACCGAGATGATTTTGGACTCGCAGCAGAGGATTGTGGAGGCTTTTGCCAAGGCGGTTTCGGAGAAGAAGAAGAAGGCCAAGCGAATGCCCTCTCCGGAGGCATAGCTGGGCTTGCTGTGGTTGAGTTTTCGCAAATTCTAAAGGACGAATGATCTTCCTGTTCATAGCAGCCAAATGCGTTTGCATCTTAGGGACTAAGATTGTGAGTTTATTAGTTGTAAGTTCTGTGTTTAACTTTCGCTTTCGAGCCACTTTTTACAATTATTTTCCTTTTAAGTGATGAGGAGAATGTGAAACTTGATCACTTTAGCTTGGTTCTGGTCCTTTGTAGCGATTGTAGCTTAATCTTTGTAGTTTGTAGTTCGTGTAGTGGAGGAAAACTATGTAGAATAGTTTTTGTCTCTCTGTTTATCTCTTGGTTTAATGCATAGAAACTCTAGCTGTTAAAATCTTACTCTTTACTTTTGATCCGATAGTAAGAATGCTTGCTTTATAAAAATGGGAAGAGGATTCTTTTGTTTTGGTTGGGCATCTTATCGAGCTTTGTTTTGGTAGCGAAAGGTGACTTTTTGATAGCTTTTTATGATGTCTTAGTACATATATAATATCAACTCCAGGAAAATGTTCTCTTGCTTGGCACTATGAATCTGGGCCATTGATCAGGTGGATTCTTGCATGAATGTGTTGCCCCAATTCATAGTTTGGCTACTTAATATGTGCAAGCTTTTACAAGATCTTGCAATGTTCCCTAGAAAACATATTCAAGTTCCCTGGTTAACATATTATGATTGGAGAAGTGCGAGTTGATTTCATGGATGGTCGAGACTTTTCGTGTAATATAAAACTTTCTGCGTCGAATAAGGTTATTTGCTGGCTCTCTGTTGATAGTGTCAATACTTTATATATGGAAGTGAATGTTTCCTGCAGTAATTTTTTTCTGGATTTGACTGGCTTTTAAGTCTTGTTAAACCTTGGAGGTCTAACATGGTGAACTACATTTGTAGGATTCATAAGAGGAAAAATGAAGCGTAGTCTCGGAGCCTATCGGAAAAGTTAGTTTATGGGGAACTAAGGTTTTAAACGTTCATGCCGTTTTCCAGGATTACATATTAGTTGCAAGCCTTTCCTTAATGTTTCTATTTGGAAATTCTTATTTACCTGTACAGAACTTTCTGCCTGGAAATATAGATATACAAATGGGGATCTGACTAGAATGTAGGTAGTTGGTCATTGGTTGGTTTAACCCCTTTACATAGCATGTGGTTATTTGGTTACCACGTTAATGCTATGACCACCTCATGAAACCAAGTTTGGGATACCTTGGTAATATTCTCTGTCTGGGTTGTTGATTCATATTTGCTTGCCCTTTTAATGATCTTTAATTGCTTTGCCTCACGTTTTCTATTTCATAATGGCAAATTGACTTGATTTTTGATTGATTTTTCGGGTAATGTAAACGTGCATAATTGGTATGTTGATGTTTTCCGGGTCATGGTGGGGTTTTCCGACCTAATTATATGTTGATCCCTGGTCATGATCGGGGTTTTCCGACCTAATTTGTACGTTGATCCTGATTTGTTTTGGCCCGAACTATGCCCCAGTTCATGCCAAACACAAGAAATATTTTGAGATTGTTGTGACATAAGGAGTTAGGAGGACAATGATGTGCCATCAATGAGACATTTGTTTGACTGTGGGGGGCATTAAAGCATCACAACGAGGCATTGAGCTACCAATTATGAGGGGGGCATTGTGCTACTAATTGTGCCACAGTTAAGCTATTAGCTAATAATTCAAGGGTCACCAAAGAGAAAAGAAACAATACACAGTGATGAAGCAAAATCAGATTGGTGAAGGAGCTTTAGATAGCTGCCATGATCATTGGGCCACTCCATGGGAAGTCTCCTTTCTAAAGCCATAACTCAGAGGCATTTCAATGAATGTTGTTTGGCTTCAGGTGGGGCCTCAACGGCTCATTTCTCTTATAGATGCAGACATAATCGTCAAAATTATAGAATCAATTTATGGGAATTTTTTGTTATCTACAAATTTAAAAGGAAACAAATCTACTTAATAAGGAGGAACTCATATATGAGAAATTATAGAATATTACGGTAGTATGATCACGTGATACATCTTATACACGTGTTATAATATGAGTGGACGACATGCTTTATTTTTCCCTCTTTTAGGGAATAATATCTATAAATATCCACTGATATTATAACATATGTACAAAAATGTACCATGTGGCCGTACTACCGTTGTATTTTATAATAGATCTTCGTTGCTGCCTTGTATTTTAATACCCTGAGAAAGCAGCAGGAAACTTAGCATGATCTGAGCACATTGGAGAGAATTCTTTAACTATAGCCAACTTGGATCTGCATTTATGTTCTTACTTGACTTTGCAATGTCATGAGTTCGACTTGATTCTTCGGACCCATAAAGCAACGGGTCTCTCCAAGACACAGACGTTAATGCTACTCCAGACCTCCTGTTTGGATGGAAGCTGGGCAATTTTCTCCGCAATTTCCATGTCTTCTGGAAGAACAGAACCGAACACGGTGTACGCGTTTTTCCACTCAAAATGGTTGGCAAGGCTGATGAAGAATTCCGGGCCGGAACCAATCCAGGCAACTGATCCTCTTCTGACGGCGTGAGAGACCTCTGTTGGAATGTTCTTAAATATGATCCCATGCGCTTCAAGTGTTCCTTGTATTAATGCGAAAGGCAGCCCAAATGGAGCCTATAGAGCTTACATGAGAAACTTCTGAATGAGAAATAAATACTACATCAAATCCATCTCTTGAGCAATGATATAGTACAAGGGAGGAAAAGGTAGTTTCTTTTACAAGCACTCTAAGTCAGCAAGATGAAAAAACTCAGTTGTAGCTTCAAGTTATGAGGTCAAATAAACTTACATTTTCTACATGGTTTCCTAGCGAGTCCCAAAAACTTCCACGGTCTTCTGCACGATAAAAGTGGCAACCTGCATAATGAGGTACTTGCAACATCTCAAGAATATAGGCAACAGAATGTGGGGCACAATCAGGAAACAGCTGCATAAATTGAAGACCAAAAGAAAACTTAGATGTTCCAATCATACAGTTTAATTTGAGTACAAAAACTTAAACAAATATACAAGCCATTTTCCCTATGACTACAGTATCAGCATGAGTTAATTGTAAAAAAAACCCCTTAGCTCAGGGTTTCCAGATAAAAGAGATCAGGCATCTAATCCGGTAGCGAAAGTATCTACCTTTATGCGAAGAACACCATATTCTGTTTCCAAACCAACAATACCCTGTTGAGCAATGGATTCTGTTAGCAGACAAGTAGACATGACAGGAAAAAAAAAAATCTAGTTTAACTTCATTGCAGCAGCTGCTATAATATATAAAGCAATTTAGTTACTCCAGTGCATGTGCATTAGATATATCAAGGATGCCAAAACATAGAGAATATTGAGAGTAGAGAGTGGAAAGTGTAGAGAGAATAAGAGAATGAGAGTTGTAGAATATTTTCTGATTTTTCACTTATGCTTTCATTACTTACAATCAACACATATATATACAAATTCCTAAGACATTAGTCAAGCCCCCCAAGTTAGGCAACCAACCTAGTTAGGCAACCAAACTAGTTAGGCAACCAACCTAGTCAAGCCCCCCAAATATTGTAGGTGCCAAACATTAATTGACTACATAATTAACACATTAATTGACTACATAATTAACACTCCCCTCTCAAGTTGGTGCATAGATATCACCAATGCCCAACTTGCCAAAAGAGTTGTGGAAAGCTATAACAAGAGACTTCCTTCATTAATATGTCTGCATCGATCTTCTTCTTAATAAAATGTCAATCCACTTCAACATGCCCCCTCACGTGGGACCACTACATGGTGGGCCACACGTGGAGCAAAGGCCACGTCGAAGTTAATCATTTCGGTCTGTCGGTGGCAACACCAAATCCAAGTGCAGCCGGTTGGTTGGTAGATCACATAAACCATGCGAACAAGGCAAAGGCAAAGCAAAAGAACACGGTAACCCTGAACCCTGAACACGGCAAAGGTAAGGTAAAGGACACAGAAACCCTGTGAACACGGCAAGGATAAGGTAAAGGACACAGGAAACCCTGTGAACACGGCAAGGAACACGGCAAAGGTAAGGTAAAGTACACAGAAACCCTGTGAACACGGCAAGGACACAGAAACCCCTGTGAACACGGCAAGGACACAACCAAACCCTAAAATAGGGAAAGGCACGTCAAGGTAAAACCAAACCCTAAAAAGAAAGGGTAAGGCAAGGTAAGGCAAATAAAGGCCAAGCAAAGGCAAGGTGGCACGACAAAGGCAAGGGCAACCAAACCCTAAATAATAGGATAAGGCAAGGTAAAGCAAAGGCAAGGTCAACGGGCATGACCACATCGGAAACACACCGGTAAAGGTAAGAACACGGTAGAAGCAACAACAACACTGTCCTCAACAAGAGACAACAACATCGAGGCGGCAAGAGCAACACTGGTACCAGCAAGAGCAGGATAAGCCACTGGCACCGGCAAGACAAGGCAGGGCAGGGACAACTGTGGCAGGAGCAACGGAGAGGCAACTTCTCTTCACTCCCCATCTCCCCCTGAAGAGAAGGGGTCGATGGAGCCATATGATCAGTGGCACTGGCACCAGTGAGAGAAATCTAAGACACTGGCACCAGCAAGAGCAATATAGTAGGCAACAACAACAATACTAGCAGCATCACAAATACTTCCATTATTGCAGACACAACTTCTCTTCACTCCTCCTCTCCCCTGAAGAGAAGGGGTTGTCAGAACTATAAAAGCGTGGCACTTGAGAAACAGAAGCTCGACTGAAGCTCAGATGTAGAAGAATCAGTCATGGCAGATAGGTAACAGAATTGCAGCGGAATAGATGAGCAGCAATGTCACTCCCCCTCAAATCCGACGACGTATGAGAGTCGAGATTTGGAGAAAGCAACACCGGTAATGACAATAAAGTTGCAGCACCCAAATAAAGTTGCATTTATCTCCCCCTCAAATCTACACTGGTAGAGGGTTGAGATTTGGAAGAAGAGAAAATGAAATAATAGTAAAGAGACTCAAACATGCCAGTCTCGTGGTAGAAACAAATGCAAGGAAAAGTGGAATGGAGATGGGCATCCGACAACTGGAGAAAAGGAATAAAAGATGGAAAAGAGTCTGCAACCCAAAAAGAAAGAAGGATTAAAAATGAATGAATGTGGATGACGTGTATGCACACATAGAGAGAAATGGATGAATATTGTATAGATAGGGTAGGTGATGTGGACACGTGTAAGAGGTGTTGAAACGGAAGAGGCATATGGTGCAAAACAAGTCCAATAAAATAAAGGGAAAAGGAAGCCAAGTTATTGGCGTGAAAGAGAAGAGGTAGCAAAGAAAAGATTTTCATATATATATATATATATATATATATATATAAGGTAGACAGAAAACTTTGATACCCACCAAAACATTAGGCACAAATGTGGTGTGCATGAGAACGAAGAGATGAGGAGAAAACACCTTCACTTGGGTAACACAGAGAAAAGTGTAAGTCAACAAGGGAGAAGAAATATACCAGACAAAAATGGGATGGAAATAGAGTGGAAGAAATAATTTAAGGAAATAAAGGGGAATAAAGTAAGAAGTATGTGATAGGTGGTGAGAAAAGAAACCATAAATAAGAAAACACAAGAGAGTTCGTTAGAGCTTGAGAGATGATGCAAACACTAGAGTGGCTGTGCAAAGGGAACATCGGCAGGAGAAAAAGCTCAGCAGGAGAGAGACAAGGCCGAGTAGGAAAAGGCTCAGCGAGCAGTGACGAGGCTCGCGGAGGAAAGGAAATGGCTCGGTGAGCGATGACGAGGCTCACGGAGGAAAGAGATCATGGTGATCAAGAGACGTAGTGCCCATAGGAAACAAATTAGGCCATCGTGGCCAAGGGACTTATTGCCCATAGATAAAAAAGAGAGGAAATTTAATAGAAACAAGAGAATTTACAGCAACATGTAAAAATGCCAACGACTCTCAATTTGATAGAGGATCTTAAGGATTAGCCATTAGGCTCTCGATACCATGCCAAAACATAGAGAATATTGAGAGTAGAGAGTGGAAAGTGTAGAGAGAATAAGAGAATGAGAGTTGTAGAATATTTTCTGATTTTTCACTTATGCTTTCATTACTTACAATCAACACATATATATACAAATTCCTAAGACATTAGTCAAGCCCCCCAAGTTAGGCAACCAACCTAGTTAGGCAACCAAACTAGTTAGGCAACCAACCTAGTCAAGCCCCCCAAATATTGTAGGTGCCAAACATTAATTGACTACATAATTAACACATTAATTGACTACATAATTAACACATTAATTGACTACATAATTAACACTCCCCCTCAAGTTGGTGCATAGATATCACCAATGCCCAACTTGCCAAAAGAGTTGTGGAAAGCTATAACAAGAGACTTCCTTCATTAATATGTCTGCATCGATCTTCTTCTTAATAAAATGTCGATCCACTTCAACAAAGGATTGAGAGATTCATCAATCCTCCACTTGCAATGTCCTTTTCACAAATGATGAATTATACTACTTTTATTCCATAAGAATCTATGAAACATATATTTTTAGTTCACAGGTCATTTTTCTACACAAAACACATCAAATTTCTTGTCACCTCCCTCTTCTTCTCACTTACTATTTTTCCTTTTCTTCAGAAAAATATCACCCCTCCCCTCCACCTCTGCTCTTATCACATTTGCGCTCCTCTTTGTAATGCTCATTAAACTAACTGCCTATTTCAAATCATTACCTCCCTTACCGAAAATACAATAATTTTTTTCTAATTTTTACAATCTCAAGTTACCGACTCACCTGAACTAAGCTTCTCCCAAATGCAATTGCAGTCAGCTAAAAGGAATCAAAGGGAAGCCACTCTATCAAATCCAGGTCTCAGAGCAAACTACGTTTGGTTGTTGGCTTACAACACTTCCACTGCACTACTTTGAATATTCATACATTCCTTGTTTTTGTTATTTGCAATTATCTTTAATATTAAACAGGCATGTGTGCTTATGTGAACTAATCAACTCCTAATAAAACAAGAATAAAATTCTCATCAGTTTACAAGTGCAGCAATGTCGTAAAAAGCATATAGAAAAAAGAAACGCCTACCAGATTACATATCGTTATGCATAGTAACTAGTTACTCTGATCTGAAAATGTCTTTGAATTGTTTTGTCTCATAGAAGATAAGTTCATATATCACTAAGGAAATGCATATATAAGAACTCTTTGGCACATGTTCATAAGACAAACCCCTATATACAAGAACCGAAATTTTGACAACATACAATATATCATGTCATTTGTGCTTGTAACTTGTAATTAGTAATTTCAAAACCAGAGAAACGTAGTACAATGCACAAAAATATTCACCTCTCTTTCTCCAAAGATGAATCCAGAAGTCCACATAACTAGATCACCTGAGTCTTTCCGATCAGGCTCCAAGGTATCCTTTTGTTTCTTTAACCAACACTACAAACATGCATAAGAGAAGCATCTCATAACCAAACCAATTAATTCAACTCAAGGATTTACAAAGAATGTAATCAATTAAAACCAAAAGTAAAAGTGGTATGCAAGATGCTACTTTCCACAGTGGCTAAATTGATGTTGGTAGATATGCATTTGAATCCAAATTTAAACACAATCCATCCATTCAAATATCAATAACAGCTACAACCACCTGAAATTGGAAAACACTCAATCTCCATTCCCAATCAGTGCAGACAACTTGCCCACTTTTTCCACCTTTCTTTTATTTTCAGACCAAAATTGCTTCTTTCACCAGTACAGTAGATTCTTGTACAATGTATGAAAAGTACACAACCCCATTATAAATTTCCATCTAAATTAGCTCACAAAGCTTCCCTTGAATTGACTGGAATAGATCAATACATAACAGATTTAATGAAACTGTTCTTGAAAGCAAAAGAGACAAAGAGAAACCATACCTCACCAAATCGAAGTCCACAAGCCTCTCTGTTCCCACAAAACACCCAACTATCACACAAACAAGGCCCACCTTGATCTCCGCACATAGCTTTACAAGCCATGCAACATTCTTCAGAAGAATTGACATTAAACTGAGAACCCCATTTCACAGCATCACCCCAAAGCTCCAAATGCTCAATCCCCCCACAACATTCTCCATCTTCTCCATCTTCTTGTTCACTCCCCAATGCAACTTCACCGCCATTCTCACCCAACTCTGAAACCGAATCGACAGTTATGCTACTGGGTTTTGAGACCATAGACAGGAAAAGATACACCATGCAACAAAAGATTGCACCCATCAAGAAAAGGGCCAGAAGTGCAAACCGGCCGAGTTCTGAGTCGCTCTGCCTACGACCCATTTGAGTTTATGGAATGAAATGAAAAACCTAGAAACTATTCAGCTTAATTCTTTGGGATCATGTGGTTGGTTCAGGAAATTTGAAGAGATTGATGAGTGCATGATGAACAAGAGGGCGCTCTTAGATTCTGTGACGACGATGGAACAAGCGTTACTAGCATTTGGTGACACGTTAGCCTTGTTTTCGTTCGGTTCCACCTGTAGACAGTTTCCAACCAATCAGTAATATGCAGAATTTGGATAAGCAAAGTTAGTTAAAATGGATGTACTTCGCTCCGAGGTCGAATACCTTTAACATAATTTAATTATATTAATATAAAATATTGCTTGTATAAAAATCAATAATGTCACACTTTTTGCATATATTTGGGCCTGGTTTTTATCCATCTTGATAAATAGACAAATTGGGCCAAGGCATGGCCTGGACTTTTTGGATTCTTTCATTGGTTTGGTCGAGGAACGTGAGCTTTGAATCTGGGGTTCACTTTTTATTGGCATAATTGACCGACTGAGGAATGCTTTACTTTTTGGACATCTGAGTACGTATGTTTCTTAGGGTCTGATTCAATAGCTTTTTCCTCGTGTTGTCAGTTGAATTTTGTATGCAATTTAGTTTTTAACATGTTTAGCCGCAAAGACATACCCGATGAAATCTTGTTCGACATCCTTTCAAGATTGCCTGTGAAATCTCTTTTGAAGTTAAGATGTGTTTGCAAGTCTTGGCATGCTTTAAATAGCAGCCCAAGTTTCATAAGCCCCATTTCGAAGAGAATGACATGAAAATGGCTACGATTATATTCTTATGTACACCAGCAGTGCAGCTTGCTTGTCAGTAGTTTGTCCTGAAACATATGCTAAGAGTTTGGAGTTAGATCTTCCTCCTACGCATGAGCGTGGTTCCCCTTTCTACATTTATGGTTCCTGCAATAAATTGTTTTGTCTATCTGATTATAGTATGGAGAGTACATATTTATGGAATCCATCAATCAGGAAGTTCAAGAGACTTCCCAAAGGCACCATTCATTGCAAGCATCGTCTCGCTCTTGGGTTTGGCCTTCACGCCGGCTATACTTGGTTTTTCGAATTGTTTTTAAAAGAAATCGGTATAGCCGGGCGGCTATACTCAGTTTTTTTTTCTTCAAATTTTCGAATTGGACAATTGTCCGTTGTACATTTTATAAACCACATTACAGCTCTATACATATGATTGAGAAAGGATAAGAGAATAGAAGAATGGATAGAGGGAAGGAAAGGACGAAGGAAACAAAGCTCGAGTCGAATGGTCGTGGGAGAGGAGGAATTGAAATTGGGATTTATTATTTACCCAGGACCTGTTTGGTACATTATGGCACCAAACGGGATCACAAATCTGGAATCGGTGTCATGCCAAATAGTAATGGGATGACACGGTATCATCCTGTTTACACTGGATGTGAAATGTTTTTATTCTGAGAACACAACAAGCGCCCTCCATGGTCTATTCAACAAGGGCACCCACCTCCCCCTGCCAATGCCGTTCATTAAACTGCTTATGTGAGGCGTGCCTAGAAATTGTACATGCTTATGTGAGGAAAATTTGTGAATTAATTTGTGACTAATTTTAAACATTTTGCACATGCAACATGTAATAATGTGGTGTTGAATATTGGCTCAAATGTAGAAGGTCTTTTGGAGTTTCCCATGTGGGTAAATGTTGGCTTACTATGAGGTCAAAAATGGTGGATTGTTTGGTAGCCATCCATTGGTAAGTTTGGTAGCCAACATATGAATAGTTGAAGCTTGCATTCACACTCATGCATCTTTGGCTATAAATTGGAAGCAAATGGTTTCATTTGATGCATCCCACCAAGTGTTGAGTAGAAGAGAAAAAAATAGTAAGAAAGACATCTTGCCAAAGAGAGAAATATTTCTCTCTAATTGTTCTTTGCTTTGTATCATTGTTTTCTCTTCAATTGTTGTGAGAGTGAGACTTGGGTGTATTTGGGGCTTTGGGTTTTCTTGAGTGATAAACACTTTGTATACTCTCTTTGATTATAGTGAATTACTCCGTCGTCTCCAAACTGGATGTAGGCATTGCCGAACCAGGATAAATCTTGGTGTTCTTGTTGGTGTTGTTTTTGTGTTCCATTTATCTCATGCCAGTTGTTGTTTATTTTTCACTCGCAATTGGTTGACGCTTCCGCACAACAAGTGGTATCAGAGCTCCAATTTTCGTATGGGGTTTCGTAGGAGTGAAAAATTTGTCGGAGCTACAGTTTCCGATGAATAGTGCCGGTGCTACAGTTCTCTGTGACAGTGAACTGCCGCAGTCGTGAACAGTGAACTGCCACAGTCGTGAACAGTGCTGTATTTGTGAACAGTGCCGGATTTGATGGCTGGAGATAAAGATGAACTTGTGAAGGAGAAGGAGTCGGCATCGTCATCGTCGACATCTACATCCAATAGACATCCAATCACCACTACGAGGTTAGAGGTTGATAAATTCAATGGCTCTAATAATTTTGGTATGTGGCAATGTGAAGTTATGGATGTGCTGTATCAACAAGAGTTGGATATTGTTTTGGAGAATAAACCCGAAGAAATTGATGATAAGCAGTGGAAGAGACTTAATCTTCATGCTTGCGGCTCTATTCGATCATTCCTTGATAAGGAGTTGAAATACCCGTATATAAAGGAAACTTCTGCTAAGGAGTTATGAACGAAATTGGAAGAGAAGTATATGACCAAGAGCGCAGAAAATCGGCTCTTCTTGAAGAAGCGACTCTTCCGAATTTCAATATCGTTCATGTATTTCTATGCACGAACACCTCAATGATTATAATAAAATACTTACTGATTTAGCAAACCTTGATGTGAAAATTCCTGACGAGGATAAGGCACTATGTTTGTTAAATTCATTGCCCGATGATTATGATCATTTGACAACTACTTTGTTGTATGGAAAATCCGAGGTGAAACTTGAGGAGGTGTCTGCGGCATTGGTGAATCATGAGTGTCGTAAGAAGGACCAGATGACTCACAATTCACAAACCGAGGCACTAGTTGCAAGGGGTCGAAACAGAGGAAAGAAAAATCTGGGAAGTGGGGAAAGTTTCCTGCCATAGACGAATGTGCCTTTTGTCGCCAAAAGGGTCATTGGAAGAAAGACTGCCCCAAATTGAAGAACAAAGAGAAGGAGAAAGCGGATTCTGAAGCAAATGTTGCAAAATTTGGAGATGACGATTTCGAGTTTTCTTTGGCTAGTTCATATGCTGATGGTCACTCCGAGGAGTGGATTTTGGATTCAGGTTGCACCTATCATATGTGTCCCATTCGGGAATGATTTTCTAGCTTCGAGGAGCTGGATGGTGGAGTTGTTTTGATGGGCAATAATAATGCTTGCAAAACACAAGGGATATGCAAAATCTGTTTGAAGATGCATGATGGAACAGTCAGAAGAAATTGAGTGATGTTCGGTATGTACCGGATATGAAGAAGAATCTCATCTCATTGGGCGCTTTGGAATCCAAGGGTCTCAAGATCACCATGGATGGTGGAGTTCTTAAAGCTGTGTACGGGGCACTGGTGGTGATGAAAGGTACTAGACGAAATAACTTGTATTTTTTGCAGGGGAGTACAGTTCATTGGTGGAGCAGCTGTCACCGAAGCTGCTGACGCAGATAGCACAAACACCACGAGGTTATGGCATATGCGTCTTGGGCATGCTGGTGAAAAAGCGTTGCAAGGATTGGTGAAGCAAGGCTTATTGAAGGGTGCAAAGGCATGCAAATTGGAATTTTGTGAACACTGTGTGCTTGGTAAGCAAACTAGAATGAAATTTGATACCGCTATTCACCACACTAATGGCATTCTAGATTATGTTCACACTGATGTTTGGGGACCTTCCAAGAATGCACCTTGGGGAGGTTGCCATTATTTGGTCTCCGTTGTTGATGACTTCTCTAGAAGAGTATGGGTGTACACCATGAAGCGTAAAGATGAAGTCTTGAAGATATTCCTGAAGTGTAAAGAGATGATTACGCAAAGCGATCGAAAGATCAAGACTCTCAGATCAGACAATGGTGGTGAATATAGGTCTGATCCTTTCTTGAAAGGTTGTCAAGATGAGGGTATTGTGAGGCACTTCACGGTTAGGGAGACACTGCAACAAAATGGGGTGGTAGAGCGCATGAACCGTACTTTGCTTGAGAAAGTTCGGTGTATGTTGTCTAATGCTGGATTAGGCAAGGCGTTTTGGGCTGAGGCAATTAGTTATGCAAGCCATCTCATTAATCGGTTGCCGGCTGCTGCGAACGAGGGCAAAACGCCCATGGAGGTATGGTCTGGTAAACCTTGTACTGATTACAAGTATTTACACATATTTGGTTATTCTGCTTACTACCATGTCAGGGTTGGATCCAAGAGCAAAGAAAGCTCTGTTTATGGGCTTTAGCACTGGCGTGAAGGGATACCGACTTCTGGTGTCCAGATGAGAAGAAATTTGTTGTAAGCAGATATGTGACTTTTGATGAGACTGCTATGGTTAATCAGAACAAGCATGAAGGTGAAATTGAAGCTACCAAGACCATGAGTAGTTCAAAGCAGGTGGAGTTACTAAAGACTCCAGTTGTTCCAGGTAAGGTCTGATGTTCAGATACTAGTCCTACAATTGATTCTTGATGAAGAGGAGGCACCTACCCAAGAGCCTCCACAGCAACAAAATTGGGTGTATGCCAAGAAGATGGAATCCTTGGAAAAGGATAATGTAAGATTCGAAGCCAGATTGGTAGCTAAAGGCTATGCTCAGAAGGAAGGCATTGACTACAATGAGGTATTTTCTCCGGTAGTAAAACATTCTTCTATTCGTATTTTGTTGGCTTTGGTTGCACAGTTTGACCTGGAGTTGGCTCAACTTGATGTCAAGACTGCTTTCTTACATGGTGATTTGGAGATCTATATGTCTCAGCCAGAAGGTTTTAGTGTTGCTGGAAAGAAAAATTGGGTTTGCAAATTGCAGAAATCATTGTATGGCTTGAAGTAGTCTCCAAGACAATGGTACAAGCAATTTGATAGGTTGGAGAAGCCAGTTTCGTTGTTCAAGTTTAAGCGTTGCTTGGACTTGATTGAGATTCGTAAAATTTGTTGATTGCCCCTTGGGGGATTGGGAGACGACCATTGGGAGTGTTACTATGAGAGTTTGTTACATGTTGAGCCAAGGTGGAGATTGTTGAATATTGGCTCAAATGTAGAAGGTCTTTTGGAGTTGCCCATGTGGGTAAATGTTGGCTTACTATGAGATCAAAAAGGGTGGATTGTTTGGTAGCCATCCATTGGTAAGTTTGGTAGCCAACATATGAATAGTTGAAGCTTGCATTCACACTCATGCATCTTTGGCTATAAATTGGAAGCAAATGGTTTCATTTGATGCATCCCACCAAGTGTTGAGTAGAAGAGAAAAATAGCAAGAAAGGCATCTTGCCAAAGAGAGAAACATTTCTCTCTAATTGTTCTTTGCTTTGTATCATTGTTTTCTCTTCAATTGTTGTGAGAGTGAGACTTGGGTGTATTTGGGGCTTTGGGTTTTCTTGAGTGATAAACACTTTGTATACTCTCTTTGATTATAGTGAATTACTCCGTCGTCTCCAAACTGGATGTAGGCATTGCCGAACCAGTATAAATCTTGGTGTTCTTGTTGGTGTTGTTTTTGTGTTCCATTTATCTCATGCCAATTGTTGTTTATTTTTCACTCGCAATTGGTTGACGCTTCCGCACAACATGTGGTTCTATATATGAAATTCAACTTTACACCTATGGCAGAACCAGAACCATGTGCCATATCATATTGCAAGTATTAATAGACGTAACATCTTTTAGGGGGAAAAAGTAACTGGAGACTTGAGCTCAAACAGTTGAATGTTCATTCAATCATCAGCCGGGATGTCCTCGTCAGGTACTCTCCAGAAATGAGCCAAGAGTCTTTCTCAGAATGCTGAAAGTTCTGTCATCCTGAGTTTATAAACAGAAAATGGGTTTTGAGACATGTTTGACAAGCTTCTTCTTTTTTATTTTCAAGGAAGAGAGAGAGAGGGGGTAGTACTTGCTTCTTCTTTTTCAAGGACTCTTCTAGTGTAGCAATTTTATCAGTACAAGCTTTCTCATGCTCAGATATCAGACTCCTCTCTTTCTTTCCTGACACGACATCAACCCATCAGAAAATTTTGGTGTATTCGATTTCACTATAAGGAGGAGTAAAGGAGTTTTGTTGCTTACTCAGTTGTTCATATCGTGTGCAGAGCCTTTCCTTCTCTTCTTCATACTTGGAAATGATTCCTGTCAAATAGAACAACAATGCTCAACAGAGTCTATGGGTTATGTTAGCATTTCCTTCTCTTCTTTATTGTTTTGTCGTTAAAATAGCAGGAATGGTACGTATTTGCTTTTGGTGCATATATGTTATTTTTATTGTTTTGGTGCATATATGTTGTTTTATTGTTTTGTTGATAAACATGGGAATGGTACGTATTTGCTTTCCTTGCGATCAACAACTGCAAATTTATCTTTACCAAGAGAATCAATTTTCTGTCATTGATTTTATTTATCATGTGGTGGATACTTTGCTTGACTAGCTAACAGGTTACTATTTGATTGATACTTTACTTGACTAGCTACCAGGGAACTGTTAGATTGGATTGGAGTTGAGTCCAAGCCAGTCTTTATGAGTCCCACCCCTCTAGGTGAGACTTGTAAGACACAATAGGTGGCTCACCAAACAACAAGAATCCAATATTTTTAAGACTCTTGTCCATTTCAATTGAAGTCTAGTCCAATCCAGTGCGACTACTAGAAGATACACCTTAGAGAAGACAAGAATCCAATATTTTTAAGACCAAGAACAAAGAATCTGAAAAGACTTTCTCGCACTGGAATAATCTTTGTGTATATGCTTTGTGGAGTTCATCACAAGTCAAGATGCTTACATATAGCGGCCACTAAAATAGCAATAAACATTACTTGATAGACATGGATCCTTCCTTGTATAAGGCAGCAAGATCAGGTGACGTTGGTTTCTTGAGAAAAAATAAAGATGCTGACGTACCAGATGATCTTCTCCATCAGAAAACGCCTATGGACAATAATATACTTCACATTGCTGCTGAGTTCAAGCACATAGATTTCTTCAAACAAATCCCGCCACAATCGCCATTGTTTTGGACCACCAACAACAAGGGTGAAACTCCCCTCCACGTTTCTGCTAGAGTTGGTTGTGATGAAGGAGTTGAGTTCCTCATCAACCATGCGAAAAAACTAAGCGTTGATGATGAGGAGAGCGAACCCACTACTTATCCAATGACACGAGGAGCAGTGCTTGATTGGGGTCGACGCTTCAAGATTATTCGGGGTGTTGCTAGAGGGCTTCTTTATCTCCACCATGATTCCTGTTTGAAGGTAATACATAGAGATTTGCGGGCTAGGCGGGGGCTAGGCGGTCGCTAGGTGGTCTAGGCGGGCTAGGCAGTCGCTAGGCGGGCGCTGAGGCGGTCTAGGCGGGCGGGCTGAGGCGGGCGGGCGGGCTAGGCGGACGCTAGCGCTTGGAAAAAAAAACGCCATTTGGAATCTCCGAGGTCAGGGACGAGATGAGGATGGTGCTATGAGAGAGAGACAGAGAGATGAGGATTGAGGAAGAAGAGAGGTCGCGGGTTATGTCTGAGCGAGAGAGAGGGGCTGGAAGACGGCTCGTGTTAGAGTTAGGGTTTGAGAAGGAAAATTGCTTTTATATGTTGATGGAAAAAAAACAAAAAGAAGAGATGGGCCCCCGATTACTCCTCTAGGCATTAGACCCCTGCTTGCAGCCTGCCTACCACCTTGTTTCGAACATTGGGATTGACATGTTGGTAAATAGAGCTGTACCAGGGGCAAATTCAGATGAAAATACCATAGGCAAATTCTTCTAAACTAATAATCTCAATGTTATATTTTTGAAAGATGAATGATCTTAAATCTAATGTGACGGAACATCTAATTAGGTAGTAGCTGAGCAAATAAACTTACTATTTTCTAGTTTCTTCTCTCTGGAATATCAGTTTTTAATCAAGACTTTTGGTCATTGTTTCTTCTCTCTGATAAACAATAGCATATTGTTACGTACATACATCACAATGCTATGACTTTTGGTCATTTTTTGTCAAGTGTTCTTCCTTCTCACACAAATTGAAGGTTTTACTTTTTGTACAGGAACGAACCCCTTTTCTCTCTTGGAGTTGGGACAGTAAATGAAGATTTTCCCAAACGTAGATACTAGACTGGAGATGATTTCTTGATTGGATACTTTGTCTTTGTCTACATTGTTATTCTTAGTGTAATATATCATATTATTCTTGTTAGAGATATTGCAAGAGATCCACTTAAACTCAAAGCTGTCAATCACTGGTTGCAAAACATGCCCACAGTATAGCCATTCATTTTTATATCCTAAGCCTAATGTTTTAGCCTTTATTGGGTCAAAAGTCTCAAAGATTGAAGGGTTGGTAGACCAAAAGCAAAAACTGAAAATACTCACTCACAAAGTGCCACCTTTCAAGGAAAATGGTTGCATCTCCAATTTTCAGCATGCTGTTCTGGTCCATATTTCTCTTGCAAAAGTTGATTTCATTTCATTCTACTGCTGCAACTCACATTTTAACTCCATCCAAACATATCTTGCAAAATGAAACTTTAACCTCTCTACCAACCAAAATTTTGAATTGGGCTTCTTTAGTCCTGGTAATTCAGGCAACAATACATTGGAATATGGTATAAGAATAACTCGTACGTCCAACGGCTTCAAATCGTATGGGTGGCCAACAGAGAGAGGCCACTTGCCGTTAGAAATGATGCCTATCAAATAGAACAACAATGCTCAACAGAGTCGATGGGTTATGTTAGCTAATAATTGCAAGGCCTGTTCTGCAGTTCTGATATGTTGCCCTTAAATTTTACTTGTTACTGGAAAATGAAGCCAAACTAAAGGAGCTACATGCATAAGTCCATGTTTTGTGTGCAGAGTATAAAAAAGCAGGCTTTCTATCCATAAATCCGAAACCGAAAGTGTGCATACAAATAAGCTAGTTGCTGATTAGGTAAATACCTATCTAATTGAATTTATGCTATTAATTACAAGTACAATCCACTTACATAGAAACCCTTTTATGGTATGAAGAGAAATCAGATGAAATTATAAGATTTGGAAACTATAAAGAACTACCTTTCAAGGCCTGTAGATGGTTGGCTTGGTCCTTACAAAAATCTGCACCAATCTGAACTCCAAGTTGAGCAGCAATGAGGTTCTGCATTAGATGAAAATACCGGAGGCAAATTCTTCAAAACTAATAATCTCAATGTTATATTTTTGAAAGATGAATGGTCTTAAATATGATGTGATGGAACATCTAATTAGGTAGTAGCTGGGCAAATAAACTTACTATTTCTAGTTCTTCTCTCTGGAATATCAGTTTTTAAAAAGTGCAGATAGAAACTAAAGTGTGAGTTTAGGCAAAAAGGTCCAAACTCATGCTACAATTGGAGATGATTGCTTCAACAAAAAAATTTCTATACTCACTGCAAACTCATGCCGAGCGGCTATACTATTTCTTTAAAAAAAAAATGGAAAATAACTGAGTATAGAAAAATTTGTAAACACCAACTATAGCAGTGCGGCTATACTATTTTTTTGGAAAAATTAGGAAAAACCGATTATAGCCGCGCGACTATACTATTCTTTTTCAAATATGAAAAATACATACATACATGTTCAATATGAGTATTGTATGTTTGCTTTTTTAAAAATGTGAATTTTACCAAGTTTTTAAGACGTGTGCAAAACACATATGTATTATTGAAATATAGGTACGTTCATGTATAGTACAATATTAAACGTGAAATTGCTAAATTCTTTATATGAGTAATAACTCTGGAAAAGTAAAAAATCAAAATGGGACAATATAGACTAGGGTAATGGCCTAATAGTAATGGATAATGCTCTAAACTACTTTTATCGATAAACGAAAATTGGAGAAAAAATATAAAAGAAAAAGAGGATCCCAACATATATACTTTTTGTTTTTTTATTTTTTTAATAAAAAGAGTCGAGTAAAGCCGAGCGGCTATATGTTTTTTTAAAATTTGGAAAAACCCGAGTCTAGCCGCACGGCTATAGCATTTCTTTTTGAAAAGAGCTGGGAAATCCGACTTTTAAACAAAATTGTAAAAACCCTCTTGTATAGCCGAACGGCTATACTATTTCTTTTAAATAAACTAAAAAACTGAGTATAGCCGCGCGGCTATACTACTTCTTTAAAAGAAATTTGAAAACCCGAATATCGCCACAGAATACTCGGTTATACGATTTCTTTTTAAAAAATTGAAAAAAAAAACCGGGTATAGCCGACCGGCCCGGCTATACCATTTCTTTAAAAAACAAAAATTAAAAAAAAGCCTATACTATTTCTTTTAAAAAAAATTTTTTGGAAAACCCTCGAATAGCCGCTCGGCTATACTCGTTAATAAATAAAATTATGAAAAAAGGACCCTACTAGTTGCATTAGTTTATACTTGATAGATATTAATATTGGTATAGCCGTGCAAAGATGGTTCCCCTTGATCGCTATACATCTCCACTTTTGAAACTCGGCTTTACAAATTGTACGTTTTTCATTTTTCCTTTAATTTAAGGGTTTGTCACAATGAATATCTACAATTTAATTACTTGGGTTTAAATTTTATGTGTGTGAAACATTAGTGATGGAGCCAGGATTTCACATTAGAGGGGCCCTTCATAAAACTTTTCTTCTCTTCATAAATTAATTATCATGAATTTCATATTTTAAATGAGTTTTTCTATTTAAACCCCACATTTTTCTTTATTCACCCCAATACTTAAATCATAGCTCTTAAGTTTTATTATTGTGTAAAAAGACAAAAACAAAAGACATCTAACTTAATATTTAACCCTAGTACATCTGAGTCTTTAACCTTTCATTTTGGGATGGAATCGAACAACTCATGGAAAGAATCCGAGACCCAATCTTCAAACGATTTTGCTTGTAGACCTCAACCAATCTCGGATCTATATGGGTGGTATGTTAATAATTACATTCAAAACTATTTTGGGGATTTACATTTGATGACTACTCTTTCACAATACACTTGCTCTACACATAGAGATGATGAAGATAGTGAAAAATTGAACCTCATAGGAACTCTATGTGGTACTAAGACACTCATGTATCTTACCATGCAATGTATAAAGTGTAAAATATTGTAGTAAATCATTATATATAAATGATTATGGTGTGTTTAATCTTCTTTCATTAATTGCTACATAATTTCTATGCTCACAGTGTTTGTTATCTCGCTATATAATCAACTTAAATCACCCATCATGCAACTTCAAATTTTTTTGCGATAAACTAATAGATAAATGACTAAATAAACATCCTCCAAAGTTTCAATAAAAAATTTCCAAGTTGTTCTTACCATTTCCATGATTTTTATTCAATTTTTATCGATATCGATAATATCCCGATATTTCCATCGAAATTTCCCCAATTTTGGACTACCGATATTTCCAATACTATCGATATTTTAGACCTTGATCTTAATTACTAATTGATTAATCAGTGTTTCCAATTTTTTTTGTAAAAACTACATGTATTAAACAAGAAAAGTACATATGTACCTGTATACGAGTATTATACGTTTACTTTTAAAAAAACGTGAACTTTACCGAGTCTTTAAGACGTCTGGAGAACATGGATTATTGAAAAATACGTACGTAATACATTATTAAACGTGAAAATGCTAAAGTCTTTATATAAGTAATAACTCTCAAAAAGTAAAATATCAAAAGGGGACAATAGAGACTCAAGTTATTGCCTAATAGTAATGAATAATACTACAAACTACTTTTTTTATATATAAAAAAAAATTTAACCAAAAAAATAAAAATAAAAATCGAGTATGGCCGCGCGGCGATACTATTTTTAAGAAACATTAATAAAGCCGTGCATAGCCGAGCGGCTATACTAATTTTTTTTAAATTAAAAGCTTTTTATCATATAACATACATGACGTTTGCAAACATATCAGATTGCATTCTTAAAGTTTTTTTGTATCGCTCGTGGTCCCTAACGTTAACATAAGGAAGGTGGATCTCTTAATTACCACAGCTTCCTTGATTCTTTATGGGGGTAACAGCTGCTGTTTTGCCCATAAATTTGAAGATTGTTTGTCACCAAAAGTTTTTAGTGACAGATGTTCATCAGATTTTTCGTGGCTTAACATTTTCTGCGACGGTGTTCTTCAGATTTTTCGTCACTAAAAGTCAAATTTCCAGATCAACTTCAGACTTATATATGCCTTGGGCTCTGGCCAATTGTGACGGATGTTCCAAATTTCCTGATTTTTTGTATTTCCCCTATCCTGGTTATCGTTATAGGTTTCTAAACTTATATATATATATATATATATATATATATATATATATATATTAGCAAGACCCTTATGATTTGAATGAAGACTAAGCCTCCCAGTCAAAGATGCTTCTGCCAAAGCCAAAATAGCCGAAAGCAGAATTAAAAGTTCTTTCACCCAAAGTTAAAGCAGATGCCTTTCTTTTAGTCAAAGATGCCAGAGTTAAAGCAAAGATGCCCTGACAAATTAAAAGTTTTTCAAAGATGCCCATGCCCTTCAATTCAAAGTAGCCGAAAGCAAAGATGCCCCGACAAAGTTCAAAGTTAAATGTTTTTCACTTCAGTCAAAGTAGAAGTTAATTCAAAAGTTATTTTGTCTTCTTTTATATGCCAATCCTATAAGTTAGAACCCAAGCATATTGTAAGTTTCAAGCTTTGTTGAGTAAACATTGTATTCTCTTTCAGTTTTCAAAGTTCTCTCAGAGTTTTAGAGCCGAGGCAACTACAATAGTTGTGAGTGAGAGTGGAGTGTGAATGTCCTGCGTGGCATTGCTTGCTTTCACTGAACTAAGATTTCTGTAAGTTTTTACTTTGTTTGTCAAAGCTTCCTCAGTCAATAATATTTCCAATTAATATTATTTTCTGAGTTATTTTATAGTCCTTCAAATTCTAATTTATGAGTCTTAGATTATTCTTAATAATTTGTATTTTCAATTTAATTCAATTTAGCCATCTCATAATTTTTTATTTATACAATTTATTCTCTTACGTCCATTTTCTTTTAAATTTATGATTAATCTTTTAATTTCAATTTATGTTTATTCAATAATTTATTTTATTCATTATTTCTCCTTTTTTTTTAATGGCTTGAGCAACTAAAAATTGGCTTTACGGAAAAAGAAAACTGTATTTTTTATAACATCAGTTTCAACAATTTTAAAAGAATTGGCTGAAGGAATACCTAGGCATGGGAGAGACTTAACATGGATCTTAATTTGTTTAACTATTTCTGTATGACTTGGAGTCCAGACAAGAGGATTGCTCTGGAGATGATCAAACAGGGGCTTACATAATTTTCTCAAATTTTGATAAAAATCATAAACATAATTTAAAGAACCTAAAAACCTTTGAAGTTGACATTTCTCAAGAATTTGATCTAGAAACTTATCAGCAAACTGGATAACTCGATTAATTGGGCTTATTTGACTTTGGTTTATGTTGAAACCTAAGAATCTAACATTGACCTGAAATAACTTAATCTTTTTGGCTGAAATAACTAAACCATTAGTTTTAACTATCTGTAAAAACTTATGTAAATGCTTCCAATGTTGCTCAATTGACTCAGAAGAAGATAAGTACATCATTTATATAAACTATGGAAAAATGACTGTAATCATTAAAAATTTCATTCATTATATTCTGGAACTCACTAGGCGCATTTTTTAATCCAAAAGGCATAACATTCCACTCATAGTGACCGAAAGGGGTAACAAAGCTGTTTTATACTTATCTGACTCTTTAACTTGGATTTGCCAAAAACCACTTTTCATATCAAATTTACTAAAAATTACTGCCTTTTCTAATCTGTTAACTAAATCTCTTTTATTAGGAATTGGGTATCTAATTCATTCTAAAACTGAATTAAGGGGCTTATAATTGATAACTAGGCGTAGGGCTCCTCTTTCTAACTCGGCATTTTTTTGAACATAAAAGGCTGGACAAGACCAATGTGATTTACTTTTTCTAACTATTCCTTTGTTGACTAGATCCGTGACTTCGGCTTTGCATAATTCCATTAATTCTTGGCTCATTTGAATTGGACGGGCTTTGGTTGGAATATTCTTTTCACTAAATGACTTGACATAAGGTAAAGAAATGACATGTTGCTTTCGGTGCCAAAAAGCATTGAGCATATCAGAACAGACTTCATTTTTTAACTTTTCTTCAAACTTACTAATTTGTAACTGAAGTGACTTGTCAGTTAATTGATGTTCTACCCTTTTGAACTTAATTTCTTCCTTAAGAAAATTAACTTGTTTACTTTTACTTTGAATTAACTTAACTGACTTAGAAATTGCTGACTTCTGAAGTAACTTAAGACTGTGTAACTCTATTTGGTTAAGAACTCAAATTTGACCTTTTCACTTAATTGGCTTGAGGCGACTCCATCATATTCTACCTGGAAGGGGTAAAGCAAAGAAATAAAAGGTAAACCTAAAATTACTTCATCTGTGATATTTTGAATTAACACAAAAGACGTTTTGAAGCATATTTTGTTTTGGCATGTGGGCTTTAGGTAACTCATACTTTAGCTTAAGAGCTTTACCGGACGCTGTTCCTAAAACTTCTTTTGACTTCTTGTAATACTGGGTTGGAACTAAACCTTCCTGTATACAATTTAAATCGGTTCCTGAATCAAATAAGGCAATTGTATTTAATTCAAATTCATTAATAAAAATACTAACTCTGGAATACCATTTCCTATAATTAATTTGCTTAATTAAATTAATAACTTTATCTTCTTTGTCAGAAGACTCAAGTTCTAACTTAGAACTAGACTTACCAAAAGGATTGCTAGACTCTCTTTTGATTCTAATAATTTTATCTATCTTCCTTAATTTCGTAATTCTCAGTTTGTAACTTTTGACTAATCTGTTTCAACTCGGTAATTTCCTTTTTAACTGTTTTAACTTCTAACTGGAGATCCTGAAGGGTGACTTCTTTCTTTTTATTAAATCTTTCTAGAGTGGCATTAAGACTTTTCTTAGGAGGCGTAGGAGAACTAGACGCTTCCTGGCTTATGACCTTTCTAAGCTTTCTAAGATACTCGGATTTTAACTCGGGATCTTGAACTTTACTAATTAATTCAATTAATAACTCCTCTTGTTCTTCTTGTTTAGTTAAAACACAAATTGATTTATTCAATATTCTACAACATTTATCGTTGCAACCTAATTGAACTTCTGGCTCACTAGACTGGGAACTGTCCGAACTGTAACTATATGAAGGCATAGGATCTGACTCATGTTGGCCAACTCAAGGACTTTGATTAACTTGGCTTCGTCTTCGGTTGCTAACTTTAACTGCTTAACTGTGTCTTTTACTTTGCACTCATTAGCATAATGACCTTGCCTTTTGTATTTGTAACATCTGACTTTGCTTTTACCTCTGTCTTTCTTAAAGTAACTCTTTTTACCTTGTCGGGGGCTTTTCTTAAAACCTTTTGAATAACCTTTTGACCATTTACTTTTCCTAGGGGTAAATCTTCTCTTACTATAAAATTCATCATTATCTTTGAAAGAATTTCTTTTACGGGAATAATGGCGACTTTTACTAAAGCGTTTATCATGGCTTCGTTTGACTTGTCTAGACGGTGGGATCGGTGCTAGACCATACTGTTCGCAGAAATTACCTAACTCATACTTGGCATTTTTACTATCGGCTTGGATTGATTTTCCTATTTTTAAATCTACACACATTTTCATACCGACTTGATTAATCGTACTAATTATATTACCATAGGTTAACTCATCGTAATTAATAGTACCTGATTCATTACTTAGGACTGTTCTAATTTTATGCGCAAATAAATTAGGAAGACCGTTAATAAACTTTTCTTTCCAAAACGGTTGATTACTATCATCTCTTAACATAACTCTGGAAATGAAAACATCTTTATACCATCTAAAATCGCTTAACTTAGGACATCTTAAATTACTTAACTGATCATGAATTCTAGCTATTGTACTATCTGGGCGTACCTATGAAATGCTCAATTATTGTGTATAAAAGGACATTGACTTCGTCTTCTATACTTGTTCCTACTCGTTCATCTAAGATAGCATAACCTTCTTCATTTGTTTTAAAGGCATGGATTATTCTTAACTGGGCATCTTCTGTGAGATGTTTATCCCACCAGAAACGAAGTGTTCCTGTGAAACCTGTTTCTAAAAGGCTAACTATTTCTTGCTGTTTCTTAACTGATGATTACGCATAACTATTGGCTACCATAGACATATGTTGTAATTTATTAAGTATCTCCTGTTTCGGACAAGCCATCGATATTCCACTCGTATAGCTTATCAGAAAGACACTGAAAACTGACTTTGGGTTCTTTCTTCCAAATGGACATCTGGAGGCGTTGGCTTAGGATACCAATTTTTGGTAAGGCTTGTGGGGTTGACTTTTCCTGTTAACCTGCTAACTTTAAGACTTTGAGAATCCAGGTTAACTTGGAGATTACTAAAGGCTTGTTCAATTTTAGAGATATTACTAGTTTCTGACTCTTGACTAGAAACTGACTCTAAAGACATAGCTGACTCACTATCAGAATTAACTTCAAATTGTAAAACTCTAACTGATGTTTCTTCTTCTTTTCCTTTATCTTTATCTTTATTTGGCTTTGGCTTAACCAGGGTTAACTCTTTGAACATTTCTTCAATTTTTCTCATTGTTGAGTTAACTTGAAGGGAAGACTCTGGTTTTAACTCTTGGAATTTAACTAAAGGTTTTTCTTTCTTAGGCTTTAGAGTAATTTCCTGGGGAATTAACTTATCGACTTTGGTTTCTATTTTATCTAATTGCTTTCCTATGACTATTAGCCTTGTGTTGGTGTAATTATTTTGTTCTATTACCATTTTATTGGCATCTTTTGATTCTGGGATTTTGTAAGGACTAGCAATGACTTTAGCATTCTTGTGATTAATGACTATTGTTTCTACGGGAGGATGTGTGGAGATGACTTTGGTGTTTTCTTCTTTTTCCCATTTTTCTTGGGTTAAAGTCTTCAACTTATGACTTATGTGATGACTTTCTATATAGTCTAGGTAGTAGATTTCTGACTTAGTGGTTTTTATGAAATCTTTCCAACCATTAAAAATTATTTTTCTTTGGTCTTTGGGGAAAGTTACGTGATAATTTTCTTTCCTTGACTTATTTTAAGGAGCATAATAATGGGCCTCTAATTTTGACCAATGGATTTTAAATGGTTTACTAAGAACTCTTAATTGGGCATCGTTGGGCTTGAAGACTGATCCTTGCATATCTGACTTGGTTGGTGACTCAGGCTGTATTGGCTCAGGAGGTGCAGGAGGGGGGCTCTGTTGTAACTAGGTTAGACAACTTGTTTGGCCTTTCTTAATTCATTAATTTTAAAATCAATTAGGGCTTTGTCGGCTTCTAAATCTCTTTCTGTAATTGAAGATGACTCTCCAGACGAATGTCTTGCCTGGAGGCTTAAAAGATTGACTGGGCGTAGGTAACTGTTCTAATTGGACTGTGGACTTAGCTGGCCTTTCAAAACTAATTTTAACTGTACCGTCTAAATATGGTTGAATATAGTCTAAATCGTTTAGACTACGTTGAACCGGCTTAGGGGGGCATTCAGTAGTTAAAAACCAATCTTTAGGTAAATCTACTTCAGACCATTTGATCATTTGAGGAACTGTGACATTAGCATTAGACGTATGACTCTGAATTAATAATGTTTGACTTTTTGGACTTTTGCTTAAGGCTTGGAAATTTATATTCGTACCTGACTTTATAATAAATTCAGTAAATTAAAGCTAGAGGTTGGGTACCTGGTAAAACATTATAACCATTTGTTTTAATATTTAAAGTTAAAACTTTTAAGATATGAGGATCACTAAGACTTACTGTAAAATCTGGGTAACAATCAAAGTGAACTGGACCATGGCATAGACTTGACTCAATGATTCCTAAGACTCCATCCTGAAAATCGTTAAATCTGGCATCTCTTAAACTTAATAAAATTGCGGCTTTAAGACCTAACTTAGTTAAGGGTTTTACTGCGACTTGGACTAAACCTATATGCAGAAAATTATTACCTTCTTTTCTATGCTTCTTAATTGCATCTAAATTAAGTAACTGGCATGTTTCATGTTCTTTTCCTAAGGCATAGACTTGTTCTACTGTCTTGATATGCGTAGTTGTCTTAAATGCATTAATTGACCATTTTTGCTTATAAATTTCCTTACTAGAGGACTCTAGGAATATTCCAATCATCACAATGTAACTTACTACTACTTGACTCATATTCTAATTCTTCTTCATTAACTATGTCTGGTACTTGGCTTAAACTGGTTCTAGAACTAAAAGAATTAATTGAGTTGGTTCTAAATAAACGACTCATTTTGCTTACATGTTTAATTTAAATCAACTTAATTAGAAAGACTTTTACATGACTTCTAAATTAGAAAGACTCTTGGGTAACTCCTAAGACTGACTCTAAGATACCTAAGAACCTATGGGTTGTCTCTCTCTCTCACCTTCTCGTGCCTAACCGCTCATGCCTCTACCCAGGACTTACTATTTGGTAAAAAGGTCTCACCTTACGGACTTTTGAGAGAGGGGAACCTAAGGAACTAGATAACTTGGAGGAGACTTGGAAGTAACTTGGGAGGCTAGTTAACTAAGAAGAAACTTGGGAGACTTGCTAACTCAGGAGACCTAAATCAGTCACTTGGGCGATATGAGTAGGAGAACTTAGACTCAACTCTTTCAACTCTTATGGCTCTGATACCAGAAGGGGACTAGGACCTATAATCTAGAAGAAGTAGATTAAAAAGGATTTTTAACTAGTTATAGGCGGAAGACTTTATCTAATTATAGATGGAAAACTTGACTTTTGTTGGCTTATGTATTTAATGACTTGAAGACTTGGAAGAGGAAAACGGAAGAGGATAAAGAGTATGACTAAGTAATTGACTTGGAAGATGGCTTGAGCAACTAAAAAATAAAAAATAGAGAAATAATGAATAAAATAAATTATTGAATAAACATAAATTGAAATTAAAAGATTAATCATAAATTTAAAAGAAAATGGACGTAAGAGAATAAATTGTAAAATAAAAAATTCTGAGATGGCTAAATTGAATTAAATTAAAAATACAAATTATTAAGAATAATCTAAGACTCATAAATTAGAATTTGAAGGACTATAAAATAACTTAGAAAATAATATTAATTGGAAATATTATTGACTGAGGAAGCTTTGACAAACAAAGTAAAAACTTACAGAAATCTTAGTTCAGTGAAAGCAAGCAATGCCACGCAGGAGACTGGCAATGGGTCGTGTTCGTGTTTGGGTTCGTGTCGACCCATTTATTTGCCGTGTCAATTTCGGGTCAAACCCGCTATGACCCATTTAATAATCGTGCGGGTTTCGGGTCGACCCATATATTTCCCGTGCGGGTTTCGGGTTAACCTATTAACCCGCTAACGGCGCTAAGTAATAGCAAATTTAAAAAAATAAAAAATTCTAAATGTTGATAATTTAATCAAGTAATTATATTTTATATATATATATAAAATAGTTATTTCATTTTGCCTCTCTCTCTTTAAAACATTAAAACCTAAACCCTAGAATAGATACATAATTAACTCAAATTATAAGGAACAATTACTAACAAATATAAGTAACGGGTTCATAAATAATAACATGCATGTTACAAAACTCACAGCTGAAAAAATTTAAATTAAAAAAAAAAAAGAGAGAGTAGAGAAAATATAAGGAAAAGAAAGAAAAAAAAGATAGAGAGAGGAGAGAAGAGATAAGGAAAAGAAAGAAAAAATAGAGAGAGAGAGAGAGAGAGAGATAAGATTGAAGGAAAGAAAGAAAGAAAAAAGAAAGATGATAGAAAACTAAAGAGAAGGAAAAGAAAGGAAAAAAAAAAAGGAGAGAAGAGGAAAGGAAAAGAGAGAAAAAAAAAAAGAGAGAGAGGAGAAAGAAGAAAGAAGGAGAAGAAAGAAAAAAAAAAAGGAGAAGAGAGACGGGAAAAGAAAGGAAAATACAAAAGAAAAAGAAACATTATAAATATCAAAAGGCATACCATAAAATCACAAAGTTATATGTAGCATGGTGGATAAGACGTTTGAGAGAAATGAGGGTGGTATGGGTTCGAAACCCCTTGTGTGTGTGTTGAAGGCTCCATTTATCTTCATTTTTTAGCGGGTTGCGGGTTGTACGGGGTGTTACACGACCCATTTAATAAACGGGTTAGATAGGTATTATAGCGGGTTAGCGGGTTGACCCTCAAATTAACCCTGTTTTTTATCGCGGGGTTGAACCCGCTAATTTCTCGTGCGGGTTTCGAGTCGTGTATCGGGTCGTGTCCAAAATTGCCACCCCTAGACACACACACTCCACGCAGGACACTTTGGATTTATTTGACGATTATATCCCTAGTTTAACAGTTTTTTTAATAGATGGACTATTTAAGAGCACAGTCTGAAAAATTCATATTATCGCGAAATATCGGCGATAATATCGGATTTTTGGAGCTGCTATATTTTCAGCACCACCCAAATGGATTTCGTGATAATGTCGAAAATATCGCCGAAAATATCAACGAAATATCGCTGCTGATATTATCGTGAAAATCCAACCTGAAATGGGGAGAATATGGGGAGAATCCAACCTGAAATGGGTTGCTGTTGGTGTGGGTTGGTGGGTGAGAAAGGAAGAGCAGCATTTTGAGGAGGAGAATGAGACATTGGGAAGAAGGGAAGAAGATGATGAAGCTGAAATTGAAAGGATTGACATCTCTCTTCGCTTCTGGCTATGCACTCAAACGCATAGCATGAGCTGCTTTGCACACTTCAGACTGAGAGAGAGAGAGAGGAAGAAGAGTGAGAGAGGGTTTTCTTATCCTTTCGGCATTGGGTTTTGGGAGAGGATACTGGTATTTGGGACCACCGAAACTAACTTGGGCTTTAGAAAGAGTGACTTTTTGTGTAATTTTTTCCTTCGCAATTCTTATTTCTATTTACACCTCACGACAAGACCCAAAAGAAAATTTTATGATGTCTTCCTTTTTTATTTCTTCAAATGGGGAGAATATCTCGATATTATCGAGATTGTCGTTAATATCATTCTCGCGATATTTTGACCCAAAAATACTTGAAAAATACTGAAAATTATCCTTGATGCACATGGAGGGATTCAAACCCTTGCCTATGTGAGAAAGAGCCCAACGCCTTATCCAACTCAGCTGCGTACGTGTTTGTAATTATATTTTCGGCGTGTAATATTTATAATATCTTTAAAATGTCTGTAAGAGCTAATATTTATTATATAGGATAAATTTCTATATTAAAAAAGACACCAAGGGGATTCGAACCCCTCCCATTTTACTCTTTCAACACCTTAACCACTATATCACTTATGTATTTGTGAAAGTATGCTAAAATATTTATATATATACATGGTTTTGTTTTGAATTTTTTTTGCAAGAAACAAATTGTTTTGAATTGTTTTGACCATTCCTTTTCAAGTTTCTACTTTTGATTATGGTGTGTTTAATCTTTTTTCATTAATTACTACATATTTTCTACACTCACAATGTTTGACAGCTCGCTATATAATCAACTTAAATAAGTTAAATCCATCATGCAATGCATTTCTTTCCAATTTTTTATGATAAATTAATAGATAATTGACTAAATAAACATCCTGCAAAGTTTTAATAAAAATTTCCAAGTTTTTTTTACAATTCCGTGGTTTTTAATCAATTTTTATTCAATATCGGTAATATCCCGATATTTCCATTGAAATTTCCTTGTTTTTGGCCTACCGATATTTCCGATATCACCGATATTTTAGACCTTGTTTAAGAGCACCCATATTAACATTAGGGACCATGAGTGCTACAAAAAAACTTTAAGGATGCAATATGATAGTTTCGTAAAAATCAAGGATGTTTTGTGATAAAAAGCCAAAATTAAAAAAGGGGAATAGCCGCACGACTATACTATATTACAATAAGGACGCTAGCGCCGCGTGTCGGAAAACAGAAATCCGCCCGGCTATACTATTTTTTTAAAAAATTATGAAAATGGGTATAGCCGGGCAGCTAAACTACTTTTTAAAAAATTAGGAAGAACTGAGTCAAGCCGCACGGCTATACTATTTTTAAAAAAAATTAAAAAACCTAGTATAGCCGGGCGGCTGTAATTTTTTTTTTAAAAAAAAAACCAATGCGTATAGGTGTAAAAAATCGAGTACAGCCACGTGGCTGTACATTCATTCATTGTTAGTAAAATATGGAATGGGAAAAATATGAATACAATACATACGTGTTTTATTTGGCAAAATTTTAGGAAATTACAACTGAAATGTTCGGCCACTTATTTTTTTTAATATAAATTATTTAAATTTTTAAATATATATTATTTTTATTCAATAATATGGAAATAGAATAGATTGACATGTTATCTTTTTATTCAATAATATATATATTATTATTAATTTTTTTATACAATGGATAGATTGACATGTTATAATTTGAATTTCAAACTCGCAATCAGATACTTATAAAGGGGTTCTATCTGCAACATATGTCATTCTTATAAACATATGTCATGTTGTATCATTCTTATAAAGGGGTTCTATCCGCAAAACGCAATCAAATACTTTAGGAAGTGAGATGTCAGAATTGCGTAAACGAAAACCAAGCCTTTCTAACAAGAGTTATTTTCTTTCTCTTTTTGCTTGCGTATAAAGTAGAGATCGTGGAGAACAAAAGAAAATTTGTCTTAGATTGTGTTGCTCATGATGCTCTAAGGGGTAGATACCTCGCTTTATTTTACATGTAATTTCATTAGTGATTTAAATATCATTTTCAATGGATAGATAGATTGGAAATTTTTTATTTCCAGTCTTTGTATCTAGTTATATTTAGTAGATGAACAATGTTCTATTTGTTGTCTAAGAAATTTCCTTCGTTCTTTAAATTGTGGTTGATGCTTGGACAACTAGAGGAACGGCTTGATCGTTTGAAAAAAGCCAAGGAGGCTTATGACTTGGGCCTGAAGCACTGCCCTAATTCTATACCTCTCTGGCTTTCTCTTGTTAATCTTGAAGAGAGTTTGAATGGGGTGACTAGTGCTCGTGTAGTCCTCACACTAGCCAGGAACAAAAATCCTCAAAACCCTCAACTGTGGCTTGCTGCAACTCGAACTGAATTGAGGCATGGTAATAACAAGGAAGCTGATATTTTGATGGCGAAGGCTTTGCACGAGTGTCCCAATAGTGGTATCTTATGGGCAGCATATATTGAGAGTATGGTACCCCTACCCCCTTCTCGATGGATGGACAAGATTATCGATGCCCTCAGGAAATGTGATTACGATCCCCATGCCATTGCTGCTGTGGCCAAGTTTTTCACGCATCACAGTAAGGTTAAGAAAGCTAGGACTTGGCTCGAAAAGGCCGTCACAATTGCCCCAGATATTGGGGATTTCTGGGCTTCATACTTCAAATTTGAACATCAGCATGGGACTGATGGGCTTCATACTTCAAATTTGAACTTCAGCATCGAACTTCAAATTTGAATCCTCACAACTCTCACCAACCAACTGAAGCAATCTTGCATCAAGTGGTGGCTGTACTCAGCAAGGAAGAGAGCTCGCAGCAGGCAAGGCAGGCGCCCCAAACTGATAGACTCTAGTCCTCCCTTCTCCTGGCTTCTCCTTTTTCCGGGTTATATTTCTTCTAAAATGTTCTCCTATTTATATGTTACTCTATTTACTTATCAGCTTTTCTCAATTTCCATTTTTTATTGCCAATTGCCTTTGGAATGGATTCGGTGATGTGACTTGGCTTGGCTTAATAATTACTTGCTGTTCCTGTTTATATATAAATGTCTCTTTCTACATATTCAGTTTTGATCTGGGTGTTATTATGTGTTTTCCTTTAGCTCCTTTGTATTTCTCATACTTCCCCTTCCATATTCATTACTATTTTTCCTGGCTGTAAAGTTATTAAAAGTAAGAAGCAGCTCAAAAAATTAATAAAGGGTTTAAGGAATTTCAACCAATGAGGGGTCGTAAAAGAGAAACAAGAGTGGAGAGTATATGCCCCTCTTTTTCAAGTAATGTACACTTCCGGATGGCCTATATGAAACCTTAAAACTCCCACATTAGGAAAAAAAGAAAAGAAAATGTAAAAGGAGGGAAGCTCGATCTCCTCTCTTGGCTTATAAGCCAGGAACCTCCACAACCACAAAAGGCTTTAGATTCACACTTTGCTTCGCAAGCTAGCTAGGTTGTGACATTTTTATGTTAATGTCCATGTCATGGATTGGTTGGACTGATCGGTTGCTTCCATTTGGCTCATTCGAAATGCTACACTTGGCAGACGGAATTCGGCAGTGGACTTTTAGCAGACAAAGAATGAATAATGTCTTGGCTTTGCTAGTTATCATGGGAAATGATTACGGGTGCGTATACCACGTTAATGGGGTCGGCAATGTGTGCCTTTTGATATCATAATATCAATCTAATTCCTTCCTCATGCCTGCAGTTTTCAACTCTGAGACATCACAGTAAGAGGATAGGATTTTGCAAAATCATTGTTGTCCATAGGCAGCGTTCCTTACACTAATGCAAGACGCAATGGAAAGGTCAGTTGTTTTCATTGTTTTCAATACAAATCTAGCCGTCATCTCTAGCTCCTCGGCTGTGAAAATTGCTGTGCCTCTTCTCCATGTGAAGCAATTTGCTACTCTAACAATAACCCTCCACACTGAAATAAATAATTAACTGATTAATTAACTAGTTGATATTTTATATCATCTTAATTACTAATTGCTTAATTAACTCGGTTTTCCAAAAAAAAATTTAAAAGAAATCGTATAGCCGCGCGGCCACACTCGGTTTTTCCTAATTATTCAAAAAGAAATCGTATAGTCTCTAAAAAATTCTGAAAAATGAGTAAGACCGCGCGGCTATACTATGTAGTAGCTAAAAAATAAAAAAAATGCCGAGTAAAGCCGTTCGAAAACACTAGTTTTGAAAAAATTTAAAACAGAAGTACGGCGCGCGCTATACAAGTTTTGGGAAAAATTAGTGAAAAAAAATACAGCCGTGCTGCCATACTATTTATTTTAAAAAAAATTAGGAAAAACCAAGTACAGCCGCGCGGCGATACTATTTATTTTAAAAAATTAGAAAAACGAGTATAGCCGAGCGGCTATACTATTTGCAGGTTTCTTTTTATATGGAGAATGACGTTTTCCAAAGTATTATGCCTCCTGATAGATTGCTCACGGTGGCATATTCAATTTCCATTAGGGTGTTGGAGAAATTACTTTCTTTGTTCCATCATAGACATATGGGTTCTGGAAATGGATTCCTTGAAAATGATTTGCACGATTCCTGTTCCAGCAGAGGGAACAATTGCATTCCTATGGGGGTTTACAACAAATGGTGGTGTTCATTTTTCTACTTCTGACAATTGCATTCCTATTGGCGTTATATGATTAAAACTTTGTGACAACCGCAGGGCCAGAGGAGGAGGATCTATGGTTACAGTGAGATTCTAATTTTACTCAACTCTGTTGTGAGTTCTGTTTTGTGTCATTATAAATGTGTTTGAGGACTATCTCATTTTATTTATTTATTTTTCTTTTGAAAAAGGAATATTTCATGTTTTTGGTGGTTCTGTCTTCATCTTTTAACAATTTATTTATTTAATTAATTGTGGCTATTGAGTCTTCGTCCTTTTAAAAAACTGGAAAGAAGTGCTAGTTTGCATTTTTAGTTGTTCATATCAAAATTTTAATATTCCATTACAAAAAACAAAACAAAAACTCCTTTTTTTTCATTTAGGTGTGCGTTTGTTGATGCTTTCACTTGTTGGCAAATCTTCCCGTTGATATTGCGAAGAAGAAAATTTATGAGCCATGAACTTTATATAGATTACCGAACAAGTCACTCTGAACTCTAAAGTGAAAGGTCTCAATACTTGATCAATCTAAAATAGAAAGTGAATGGTCTCATCCCAATGAATTCATCAGGTATTAGATTCCAAATTTATATAACAAAATAGTACCAACTTATTAATAGCATCAGCCCACTAAATAATAGCGAAAATTAGTTTCTGCAATTTAGTCGACAGTCGACCGTGCCTTAATATAGGTAAAACCTTGGATCCGTCACTGGAGCGAAAGCGCAACAGACTATGCAGGACGAGAAGTGTAACATTGTCGATCTTTGAAATGCATATACAATTTTCCAACCAAAAACAAATACATATATACATTGTTATCAGACTTCGGCGGAATCTCCTACACATCACGACTTCTCAATTTCTCTCTTATGAAATACTTTCAATTTCTCTCTTATCACCATCCACCTGCCTCAAGAAACCAAGAAATGGGCTTAGAGTTTTGTCAGTGGAGGTGAATTTGGTGGTTGAGGTTATCTATTTGGATTTGGGGTTTGCCTGAGGTATGCTTTATGATGCAGAAGCATCTAACTGGGCTTTCCAAGAGTACATGAGCCCGTTAGTAAGTTGGACTAGGATTCTATTTATTTTAAATTATTAGCTTTTTTTATATTAGTTCTCTTATTCCAATTAGGATTCGGTTTAGTTTCCTTTGTCAATTAGGTCTTCTTAATAAGCTGATGTACTCTTAAGTATAAAAAGGCTATTAAGATACTCGAGTTTCTTTGGGATTTTAACCCTAGAACTCAATTATCGTCGTTCCAACTTCAATTCTATTGCTTTGTCCTTCTATTCTCTCTTTTTTTGGGACTGTTTGTGTTGCTGGACAGCAGCTTGTAGTTTCCTGGTGTTATCAGTTGAATTCTGTATATGTGTTTTAGTTTTTAACATGGTAAGCCCCAAAGACATACCCCATGAAATCTTGTTAGACATCATTGCAAAATTGCCTGTGAAATCTCTGTTGAAGTTCAGATGTGTTTGCAAGTCTTGGCATGCTTTAATTAGCAGCCCAAGTTTCATAAGCGCCCATCTCGAAAGGACTGCAATGAAAAGTGGTTGTGATTATTTACTTATGTACTCTGACAATCTAGATTGCTTGTCAGTCTTTTGTCCTGAAACATATGCTAAGTGTTTGGAGTTAGATCTTCCTAGGCATAAGAGTGGTTCCCCTTTCTACATTTATGGTTCCTGCAATGGATTGCTTTGTATATCTGATGCTACTATGGAGAGTACATATTTATGGAATCCATCAATCAGGAAGTTCAAGAGACTTTCCAAAGGTCTCATTCGTGTCAAGTATCGCGGCGTCGCTACCATAGCTCTTGGGTTTGGCCTCGATGTTGGTGGAAATGACTACAAAGTTGTGAGAATTGCGCTTTTTTTGCACGGCATCTGTGTCGAGGTTTACAGCCTTAGGTTGGATTCTTGGAGAATAATCAATGCAGTTCCCCCTGTGACAAAAATATTTAAAGTGGTCTGGAGCGAGAAATGTGCTTACTTGAATGGAGTTGTGTATTGGATTGTACAGGAGTTTTCTCCAGATTGCAAACACATCATTTCTTTTGATATGGAGAATGAGGTTTTCCAAAGGATTATGCTTCCTGATAGATTGCTCACAGTGACAGATTCAATTTCCATTAGGGTGTTGGAGAAATCACTTTCTTTGTTCCATCATAGACAAGAACGGGATCGTGGGTACCGTTACTACTATGACATATGGGTTCTGGAAATGGATTCCTGGAAAATGATTCGCACGATTCCTGTTCCAGCAGAGGGAAACATTGCATGGCCATTGGCATTTACAGCAAACGGCAGTGTTCATTTTACAACGAGAGACGAAAATTGGCAACACAGAAAGTTGGAGTTGTATGATCCTAAATCGGAGCAAGTTACAGATACTGGAATAAAACTTGGTACCTATGATACAACCAGGAGGAGAATCTATGGTTACAGTGAGGTCTAATTTTACTCGACTGAGTTGTGAGTTCTATTTGATGTCATTATAAATGTCCTTTGGGGTCAAATCTGTTCTAATTTATTAGTTGTGGCGATTGAGTCTTCGTCCATTTTCAAACTAGAAAGAAGTGCTAGTTTGAATTTCTATTTTGTTCATATCGAATTTTAATCTTACACTATCGTTTTTTATTTAGGGGTGTGTGTGCGTCGATGCTTTGCTCTCCCCTTGTTGGCAAATCTTGCCGTTGCTTGGTCGTGAATTAGGGTTCTGATTTTGTCGAAACATCACGGTTTTTCTAGAGTCCTACAGAAAAATCGAAAAGGAAAAGCAAGAACAGTTGACCATACGGACAATTCTCAGCCATAAACTTTATATAAATTACCCAAGTCACTCTGAACTGTGTAGTAAAAGATATCAAATTCTGTTGATATTATTCCTTCATGTAGAATGCAGTGGCAGAATTGATTATTATGGCATGGCAATGGTTTGATCACAACACAATTCAGACTTGAGACTTTTTGCACAAGATGATAAATGGAGATTGCACTAGTGTCACGTCCAGACTCGATTGATTGCTTTGTCACAACATGAACAAACATGTGCATTAATCGGATTCTGATGAACAAAAAGTATCTTAGTTCTTTAGCACAAAGAGGAGAGAGAGAGAGAGAGAGACTCCATGCAAATCAAAGCTTTCATTAAGTTGTACCCCGCAAATAATTTACCAAGTACAATAGATTTCCAATTAAAACCAAGGACTTTGCTTGCAACTGAGTCAGAGTTTCAGCAACACACAACTTGTGTACATCTGTAAACCTGGAAACCCAATAACAAAAATTCGAACATGCAGGAAATTTGTATTTCCCTAAAGAAAACATAACACTCTTATAGCTATTTCTTGCCTGAAATTTTGACAAAAAAGTTTATGCACCTATTAAAATCCAACCCAGCATTCGGTTGGCATCCAAATCCCGACAGGATTGGTACATAGAAATCCTACCAAAACAAAACCCGTGCATCGATACAACTTTGAACCATAAAGAATTCCCTAGCTACTTGAGAAATGAGAATATGTTGATCAAGACTGAAAAGAACTAGCTGTTATGACCTTGGTAAGCAACCCTAATGAACAATCAATAAGTTACAAGGCCAAGCATGAGGCAGGTATTAGTAGTTACCTCCAAGCTTCAGAAGCTTTTAATCTGCAAGGATTGCTAATAAAGGAGATCTAACCAAATTTAGACTCCTGTGTGGGCCTGTAGCGTATGCAAAGTCCAAAAATGATCCTCCCACATTTAGAATGGGATATTCCACATTAAGATGCGTGTACAAAGTGGGATATTTACCAATTGCAGACCCTTTTTTTGGCATCAGTAGCACAAAATCAACTATTTGCGATCCAGATTATGAAGTTTCAACAGTGCTGTTTCTGTTCATAGGAAGCGTAGCAATGGAAACAATTTATGTTTGTCAGCTCTTCCACTTGTCCATATTGTGTACTCAGTTCAATTAATCACCGACTCTCAAAAGTTCTTGGTCAAGGTTTGCAAGCAACTAAAAGCACTTTCACTAAGATAAACAGATATAATTTTATTCTACTGGTAGGTCCAACTCTCCTTAAGAAATGAAATAAAATCTAGTAATTATAGTATGCCATTTGAACCTTTCTTTTACTCATCCTTGTTTGTAATGTCCCATTAAGTTCAGATACAGTACCAAACTGTAACCAAGCATATGATTCCCAGACCTTAACAACCAATAAATATGTCAAAATGCAAATTTAACTCACTCCAATACTAAAACTCACACACAGACAAGAGATTCCAGGTCAACCTTCTCAGACCCAATCCCGTACAATTCCAAGCAAGCTACACAGTTCCTTATAGCCTTCAGTTCCTAGTTAACCCACTGAGGGTTTTATTCATTGTTATGGAACTGAAATGATTAAGTGGTGTGAAATGACCATATTTCGCTTTTATTATTGAAACCCAAAACCTTTCCAAAGGATTCAGCACAAAATAATATCCAAAGTACCTTAAGAGTCACATTAAGAAAATCCCTCATTCTCTTGTTATAATCTACTATTCATAAGAACAAAGGATGCAGCATGACTCCAAGCTTTCCATCAGGTGAAGTTCTTAGAGGAGATAAATTAGACGAAATATCATAAACTAAGCACTTGTATGTTTCATCTCTGAACAACTTGAGTTTCCTTGCAGCGAAATAAATACAGCCTGACATAGCATCCAATCTGTGGATATCCCCAAGAGGGCTTGAACCACAACAACCCTATTGTATACAATGAAAGATTCTCAACACATACATAGGCTCTTAGGGAAATTCTCTGTCCATAACTGTAGGCATCATAATGCAAAAGCTTCACACACTCCACATCCTACAGCATCCTCTTGCTCATGTCAGATCTGTTCCATAGACAAATTCACTTGTAACCATATTGCTCTGTTTTCACCCGTGACCTTTTAGAGCAAAAGAAGAGAAGCCGTGCCTTCGAAAAACATAAATCTCCAGAGGGAAAAATAGTAATGACTTGGGCACCTTGGGCTCATACTTACGCATGCATCACTGACTTAATAAAACATGATTAAGACAACAAATTAAATTACCTCAGTAGTATGAGCCAGAACCGCCTGAATCCATATAACTGCTTCCACCCACACCACGGCCAGAGTACATTGATGAGTAAGAGCTACCTCCAACCTACAATAGATAATCAAGAAACAATGATACATGAGACTGCTAAACAAACAGCTATTACTATCATTAAACCAAACAAGATCAGGCACATACATCACTGCCACGAGACATATAATCACCACCATAGCTTGATGAGTACATTCCACCAACATCATTACTGCCATAAGAACCTGAAGCCCAAGAAATGAAAAAACTCAGGCCTTTAAGTGATTTCAACACTAACACTATATCTCAGATAACCATCAATTCCAAACACACCTCCTCCATAGCCCATGCCCTGACGACTGCTATAAAGTCCATGTGAATCCTGACTTGTTCTGCTGCTTCCATATCCTAAACTAGATCTCCCCATTCTATCAAACACAACAAAGATATGTTAAAGGTAAGTTACGGCATCCACACATGTGAGAATAAAAGTTAATATTCCAATTCACGGGACAAACCTATCACTATAGGCATCTCCATACTGAGAACCACTTGGATACTCATAGTCCAACCGTGCCCTTGATTGGCGAATACCCGCATCAGCATAACGAGGAGGAACGTCATCCTACAATACAAAACATGTTGCAAGAAAAACATTTAGCCCATATTTCATATTGGACCCGAGAAGACCAAAGAAATTGCATTTTCATATACAGACAAGGTCGCCAGTAACACTAACCAGTGTAGAGTATGGACGCTTTGAACCAGAAATAGAATCATAATCACGAGCACGACCTTCACGGTAACTTGGAGGATGAGAAGGGGGAGGATGTCTTTCATACCTTTGTCCATAACCCTCATCAACATAAGCTCTCCTCCCTCCTGTACGAGAGGTACTTCTTGGTGGATCAGAGTAGCCAGGACCACGTGGAGTGTAGTCATCTCTATATGATTGGCGTCTCTCTGGAACAGCCCTTGAGCCATAATCAGTGGCTACTCTGCTCCTTGGAGGAGGAACCTCATCACGCCTACCATATTCCCTCTTGAAGCTGCTCTTTGGGTATGCTGGGACTGTTGAAAAAAGCAGACCAATATAATTATTCCACATGATAAAAATTGCAACACAAAACCAATTAGATAGTATAAACCCAAAATATTGCATACCAGGTGGCCTCCTATCATAGGACCTAGCTGGAGGAGGCAGAGGCCTGCCTCTTGCTGGATAAGGTGACATTGCAGGGCGTCTTTCTCTTAACCCAACAGGCCTCTTCACACTGGCTGGTGGGATTCGACTTCCAACTCCCCTTAATCCACGCAGGGGAGGGAGAGAACGAGGTGTTGGGCGACCCCACGAACCCCTAACAACTCGCCCAACAGCCCTTGAAGGCCGATAATCTCCGCGCCCAACATGTTTTCCTTTGCCTCTCTGAAGTGGTCTTGATAACCTCGCCCTAACTTTGGCCTAAAGTATGACAATTATTTATAAAGTTAATATCCAACTAATGCCCATAAACAACTACTTCATTGACAATGTCTAAAATAGAAATATGCTGTTATCAGCCAACACACCTTGTTGTCTCCTTCGCCTAACTCGGCATTGTTAATGCTTTTAGCACATGTCACTGCAGCATCATGAGTGTCAAATGTAACGAAACCAAAATCTTTCCTCTTAGCCGAGGGCATGTTACGCGCAAGCTCAATCTTTTCAACCTCCCCATATTTCTTCAGAAGGTCTTGGACATGATCCTCATCCCATGAAGCAGGTAAGCCATCCACAAATACAGTTTTAACCTGCATCTCAATATATGTGATCAGCAGCTCCAACATCACCTAGGAAACTCCTCTAAATGACATAATAACACTACATAGAGGAAAGGCCCTCAAACCCACTATACTAAACATGGTTGCTCTTATTCTGGCCAACAGAGGAGAAAAACTTAACGAGATTGATAGAAAACAAATATCAAAAACTATGAAACATTACCTGAAAAAGCAATTCTGAAGAATCTAATCCAACATTTTATAGATGTTATGGTAATTTGACAAACCAAACTAGAAAAATTACTTCTACCATAACATTAAAAGAAAATAATCAAGACAGTCCATCCATGACTCCTAATATTAATGGAAAGAGACGTTATGAGGGCCTTTATGTACGTCACATACACCATATCACTAGAAAAGAGCAAGAGAAAGACGATCCATCCAGGATTCCCAATGTCTATAATAATGCCGAAAATTGACCTTACCTGTGCCATGATTTCATCACCAGGGTCAATGAAGGAATCTGCAAAAGAAACTTTTGCAGGCCTATCAACTCCAAACACTATATCTCTTTTTTGAAGTCGCTTAAAAGCATCCATGGCATCTGAACGAGATGAAAATTCCAAAAAAGCAAAGCCTCGATTCATTCCCACGTTGTTAGTGTCTTCAACCAATGTCAGATCCTCAACATTATCTACTCCATAATGTTTCAACTTCTCTCTCAACTGAAGCCATAGCCATCACAAGAAGTCAGAAACTTTTAAGCAACTCCTGATAAGGCCACTGAATTCTAAAACGAAGTAAGCCAAATATACTTACAGCATCCTTTGTCCATGTCTTGCTTATGTTCCCCAGAAAAAGGGTATCACTGTCTTGACTTGGAGTAACACCACACTGTTTTCCATTAATCTGGAATTGCAATCATTCAAAGAATAGAATTTAATATGTGAGGAAACCAGTTTCCATTCAAACTATCAGGGGATCAAAAATTACCACTGGATGTTTAAGCTCTGTAACAGCTCGTTTTGCTTGTTCCACAGTTGCAAAACGCAAGAATGCAAATCCCTTGTTCTTCTTTGTCTGAGGGTTCATCATCAGCCTGACCTCAGTAACTTCACCAACTACGGTGAAAGCTTTCTTAAGATCAGTCTCACTTGCATCCTTGTCTAGACCACCAACAAATACTTCAAACTCCTTACGCTTTCGTCTCTCCTTTACAACTTCATGGTGCTCCTCTTCTTCGTCAACCGTCTCTGCATGCTCATGCTCATGCTCATGCTCATGCTCCTCACCAGGATTCTCCTCATACTCTTCACCCTCAAGTTCCTCATTGGGATCTTCCAATTCCTCCTCAGCCATATCACCTTCTTCTTCACCTAAATTCTCCAGAGGTTCTTCATCTCCTTCATCTTCGACCTCCTGGACATCCTCTTGTTCCATTTCCTTCTCATCATAATCAACCCCACCATCTTCTTCAGGTTCATACTCGGCCTCGTTATCCTCCAGCTCTAATCGTTCATCTTTTTCATAATCATCCATAGACTCCTTAACCTTATCTTGTTCTGCCATAAAATTAAGGTTGATGATCCCTTTAGTTAAAAGAGACTCATGTTCTACATTATGATAAAGTAGATTTCGCATGCAATTTTATAAAAGACATTCTTGTCCTTCTCAGATAAACACATTGAAATATACCATGACCATATATTAACACATAACTGAGCCCAAAAATAAAAATCATGATCTACATTTATAACGCCTGAAGTGTCATTCTATGCTTCCATAAGAAATCAATGTCTTAACCAACCATTGATCCAAAAAAAAATGTCAAAATAAGATGATCCAAATTTAGAATGCTTAAACTTCCATTCTGCACTCCTCATGAAAAGCAGCTGCTTAAACCACAACTGAGCTAAAACCAAAGAGAGAATTTATCCGTGTTCACAATACTTACACTGTTATTCCAGATCCATAAGAAAACCAATTTATTAACACATATGTGAACTAGAACAAAGTCAATAGTCCACTTATACGATGCTCACACCGTCATTCTAAGCTCCATTCAAAAACCAATTGCTCTTGAAAGAACAAGGTGGCCACTTCTATTAAAAGCCACCACAAATATATGGAAAGAATTACTAGGTTCATAAAAACAGCGAATTTCCAGCTAACCATTTATGATATGTAAAATAAATACTTCAAATTTTATCCATTGGAATTCTTTCTACAGTATTGTCCTTAGTTAGCTTCACTGTTTTTCCAAGCTCTGGTAACCATCCCAAACGAAAAAATTATAAATTCATAAAATTTAATAAAGAAAAATTTGGTCACTCCCCACCCATTAACCCATTACTCCTGAGATAAAATTCTCAATTAACAACCACATTACAAACAAAAATATTAAGACAAAAAGATCCTGACAACATACATAAAATCATGCAAAAAATACAAGAATGACAAATCAAGAGAAGGAACTTACTTTTTAATCCATTCAGCTCTGATTTTGCATCATCTTCAATCCCCGAAAGCCCTGGATGATCGATAACAGTGGGTTTCTCCTCAACAACCGGATTTTCCGCCACAATTGGCCTCTCCTTAACCTCTTCAACCTTAAGATCCTCTTTAGCTTCCACCACCGGCACATCATCTGGAGCCTCAGCCTGTGCCTGGCTCTGAGCCTTGGGCGTCCCCCTGGTGACTCTCGTCGTCCTCTTCGTTCCGGCCGCTGCCGCACCTCTCTTCACCATCCTCGGAGGCATTGTTTTCGCAGTCAAATTGTCCAAAACTCAAATTCCCCAATCAAAACCCAAAATCAACCTCCTTTTTCCCAAATTGAACAGGGAACGAATAAAAAATCCTAGCTTCCCGATCACGATTCACGGGAAAGAGAGAATCGAAACCCTAATAGTATCTGAACCAAAAGATCAAAAATTTCGATGTGTACTGTTTAAAGAGAGAATTGTAGAAAAGGCCCTGCAATTGCGAGTCGAACAAAACCCTAAATACACAGTGGGAGACGAAGACCAAAACGCAACCCTAATTAAAGAAAGGTGAGAGATAGATTTGGGACCAAAACGAGTTAGACCTGAGCGGTATATGTGCATATATATCCGAAAGAAAAGGAGGTGCTTTGGGTGTTTATACTTGGACAGGGATTGTTAGTGTGAGTGAGTTACTTGACAAGTGGGAACCGATAATTGGTTCGGCAATGTTGGATGTGGAACATAGAACACGTGGCATATTTTCTGTAATGTGTATACTGAAATTCTGCGAATTTTTTTTTATTTTTTTGGCTAATGTTAAGACGGAGAATCGGTTTTCTCACACGATATTAAGGTGTTATAATGATTTGGAACTTACGACTGCTAATCTGCAAGTTCTATAGTTGGAAAAGTCACAAAGATACTCTAGTTTAATTGTTTGATGCACTAAAGAGTAAGATGCTTGGTTGTTCTTTATGAAATATTAAAAATATGGTCTTTGTTATAAAATAAAATAATTGGAGTATGGAATTACCATTGAAAATGATAGTGGAATTATATATTTTCTTGTGGCGTTTGCCCAAATTGAATTTCCTCTCAAATAGGAATTCACTCAAATTTCTCTCTTCTTTTCTTTTCTTCTTCTTTTTCTTCTTTCTGATGGTTTGGTATATCCAGCACTTGCAAAAGAGGGAAGTCTTTTATAGGCAAATGTGTAGCCATTCCCGTGAGTGTGCAGGAAAGCATCATGCACCAAAGTCTTCAAAACCAACAGTAAGTGGGCTCCAGCAAATGTGTAGCCATTCTCGTGAGTGTGCAGGAAAGCATCATGCACCAAAGTCTTCAAAACCAACAGTAAGTGGGCTCCACTATTTACAACACTCCCCCTTGGAGACCACATATCCCTAGATTATTTCAACCCATATAATGATCTTCTCAATTTGATTGAGAACATGGCCCGTGGTTTATTACCGGCTTGCATCAGGCAGCTTAAGTCTTTCTGGGACTTTCATGTATATGTCAGTATCCAACTCTCCATACAGATATGCGGTAATGACATCCATAAGTCTCATTTCAAGTTTTTCTGAAACCGCTAGGCTTATCAAGTAACGGAACGTAATTGCGTCCATTACTGGAGAGTATGTTTCCACATAATCAATTCCAGGCCTTTGTGAAAAACCTTGCGCAACAAGTCGTGCTTTATACCTTGCAATCTCATTGTTCTCATTGCGCTTTCTTGTAAATACCCACTTGTAACCTACAGGGTTCACATTAAGTGGGGTTGGAACAATAGGTCCAAAAACACTCCTTTTTTCCAAAGAGTTTAATTCTGCTTGGATTGCATCTTTCCACTTAGGCCAATCCCGTCTCTATGTGCATCCATCAATGGAGCAAGGCTCAACATCATCAACTTTTATGATCTCAGTAGCCACTAAGAATGCAAATATATTATCGATGATTATCTCATTTCTGTTCCACACTTCATTAGTGGATGTATAATTTATGGAGATTTCTTGGCTTTCGGGTACAGCTACCACTTCAGGAGCACATGTCTCATCAATGACATTTTCCTTCTCAGGAAGTACCCGTCCCTCTTGAGGGGGATTTAAATCATGAATTATGGGCTCTCCATTTATTTCATTTGCATTCATTTTGGCCATCAGCTTCCTCTTTCGAGGAACTGAGTCCTTTAAGCCTAGTGGTCTGCCACGCTTCAAGCGTGCAACAGATGAGCCCGTTGCCTGGCACATTGCCTTCTTCATTATGAACATCAATCCTTGCAGGTGCATTTGCAGCTGGGATATGTGATTTTATCACTTTCGTTGCATCATTAAATGCATCTGGCATCTGATTCGCAATGCTTTGGAGGTGAACGATCCTTCTCACTTCGTTTTCGCATTGAGCGGTACGAGGATCGAGATAAAACAAAGTGGGTACATCCCATGATAATTCACGTCGTTCTTCATGAACGAGTTTGCCTTGTTCTTTAGGAACAGGTTTTTCTCCCCTAATAGTGGGAAAATTGTCTCATCAAAATAACAATCCGCGAATCGTGCCCTAAAGATATCACCAGTCAGGGGCTCCAAGATATCTGATGATAGATTGTGAATCAAAGCCAACATAAATTCTCAATCTGCGTTGAGGGCTCATCTTAGTACGTTGCGGTGGTGCAATAGGCACATAGACCGCACAACCAAAAACTCTTAAATGTGAAACATTTCGTTGATTGCCCAACACAAGCTGAATTGGAGAATATTGATTGTTGGCGACGGGCCTCAATCGCACCAGAGATGCCTGCATGTAAAATGGCATATCCCCAAGCAGAAACTGGCAACTTTGTTCTCATTAGCAATGTGCGTGCTATCAATTGAAGACGCTTAATCAAAGCTTCTGCCAAGCCATTTTGAGTATGAACATGGGGAACAGGATGTTCAATGTCAATGCCTAACGACATGCAGTAATCATCAAAAGTCTAGAGATATAAATTCACCAGCATTATTCAGTCTGATTGACTTAATGGGATAATCTGGAATTGAGCTCGGAATTTAATTATCCGAGCCAAGAGCCTAGCAAATGCCATATTCCGAGTGGACAAAAGGCAAACATGTGACCATCGGGTAGATGCATCCACCAAGACCATAAAGTACCGAAATGGTCCACAGGGAGGATGAATAGGCCCACAAATGTCCCCTTGAATTCTCTGTAAAAATGATGGGGATTCAACATCAACCTTTTGTTGTGATGGTCTGATTACCAACTTCCCTTGTGAACAAGCTTGACAAAAGCTGTCATTTGATACCATAATATGTTTTGTCAATAAGGGATGTCCTTCAGAGTTGGTAATGATCCTACGCATCATGGTGGATCCAGGATGACCCAACCGGTCATGCCAAAGCTTGAAAGTATTTGAGTCAATGGACTTTTGGTCCATGATACTATGTGCCTCAATTGTCTGTATGGTTGTATAGTACAACCCTGATGAGAGCGCACCAAGCTTTTCCAATATACGTTTCTGGGTATCATTGGAAATAATACAAAGATATTCCATGTTTTTCTCATTCTTTGTTTCAACATGGTAACCATTCAAACGAATATCTTTGAAACTCAACAGATTTCTTCTGGAGTTAGATGAATACAAGGCATCTTGAATTGACAGTATTGTCCCATTTGGTAACATAACTTGGGCTATGCCTGAGCCTTCAATCAGGTCTGTAGGTCCTGATATGGTTGTTACCTTTACTTTTGTAAGCATCAATTTTGAGAAATACTTTCGATCTCGAAGGATTGTATGAGTAGTTGCACTGTCGGCAAGACAAATATCTTTGCTAGAGCTCTTGTTTTGGGGGCATCCATAATTTACATCCATACCTTCAAATAAAATAAGTTGAATCAACAATCATTCAAAACATTACCATTTTTATTGAAGGCAGAAGGAAAATAAACAGTGCTTCAGATAATACAAATGGTACATGAAAGAATTTAATCCAGTTCGGACCCATAAATTTCATTCCCCCTTTCAGTAACAAAATTCGGAAACATCTAGATGCGTCTTGTCTAAACGACGCGATATTTCCGAATGAGCCGTCTATGGCTGGCGGATCTGGTGCAACATAATTTGTCTCCACTTTTCTGTTTTTAAGTGAAGTTTGATAAAGATCCGCCAAGTGCCTCGGCGTACGACATGTACGCATCCAATGTCCCTTTGCACCACATCTGTAACAAGCTCTTTCATTATTTCTAGGCATATAGCTTGCTTGTGTTTTCCCCTTATTTCTGGGTGCATTTTTGCCATTCATGGGTGGATTGTTTCTTGGCCCCAAGCTGTATGAGTGAGCACCACGATCTTTTCTACTCCCTTGACATCGGCCACATTTGCCTCCTCGCCCACGTTTGTGGATACTGCCACGAGATGAGGTGGCATTCACTTCCCGATATGCAACATTTATTTCAGGAAGTGGTGCTGAGCCCTGTTGGGCGAGATTGGTGATTTTTCAACAAAAGCTCGTTGTTCTGCCAGCTAGCAAGAGGCAAGATACAAGTTCTGAGTACTTTGTGAAACCACTATGCCTATATTGCTGTTGCAGAAGCACATTTGAGGCATGAAATGTACTCATAGTTTTTTCGAGCATATCTTCCTCAGATATATTTTCACCACATAATTTCATAAGGGAGGTGATCCTGTCATAGCTGAATTGTATTCTGGACACTGTCTTGAAGTCTTGAAATCTCAAGTGTGTCCATTCATATCTAGCTTTTGGGAGAGTCACCGTCTTCTGATGATTATATCTCTCACACAAGGCTTTCCACAGAACCAATGGTTCATCAATCACCACATATTCGCTCTTCAGCGCTTCATGAATGTGGCGGCGGAGGAAAATCATGGCCTTCGCATTTTCCTGAGGTGATGCATCACTTCCATCTTCAATTGCTTTGCCAAGGCCATTAGCACGCAGATGGATCTTGGCATCCAGAACCCATGATAGGTAATTGTCCCCAGAAAGCTCTAGGGCAGCGAATTCCAATTTAGCCAGATTTGCCATCTTCAAAAGAAGAATGAGATGCATTAGAATTCGCAATTTTACTCAAAATTTCAGATTCGGGATCTGGGACATTAAGCCATTTATTAATAGGAACTTCAGGCCCTATAATTGTTTGAGTAACTTCAGGCCCTCATTTTAGTTGGTTATAAAAATAAAGTGCTATAAATTTACTGGTATGGACGATAAACCCGCACCATACTTTAAATGAAAGTAAATGTGCGATAAAGTAAATTGCTTGCTGTATGGACGTTAATCCCACACCATACTTTAAATAAAAGTAAATGTGCGGTAAAGTAAATTGCTTGCTGTATGGACGTTAATCCCGCACCATACTTTAAATAAAAGTAAATGTGCGGTAAAGTAAATTACTTGCTCTATGGACGTTAATCCCGCACCATACTTTAAATAAAAGTAAATGTGCGGTAAAGTAAACGTGCTGGTATGGGCACTAATCCTGCTCCATACTTAAAAGAAATAAAAGGCAGTTGTGTAGACGATAAACCCGCTCCACACTTTAAATAAATACTGTCGTATGGGTAATAAACCTACACCATACAATAAATAAAATAAGTTTGGGAATAAGACCACCACTAAAAATATAGGAAGTACATATTATATTTTGTGGGCAATATAACTGCACCGCTGTATAATAGATGGGTTTTAAGATCACACCATCATTTTATTATGAGGATTTGCGTTACAACGCGATGGGTAATGAAAATTACACCACCATAAAACAACAGAATGGGGTATAAAACCGTGTCATTCCAAATTATATTACAAAGAAATAATTTAAGCAAACATGGATGGAACAACACAAAAATTGTGAGAACACAAAAAAGAAAGTTTGCATGTCATCGTAGTAGTAGAGTGAGAGGAGACATATGACGGAGATGAGAAAGAGAAATAACCACATAGTGTTGAGCTGGGAAAATTTAACAGTGGAGAGACTATCGTGCTCATAACGTGTTATAAAATAAAATAATTGGAGTATGGAATTACCACTGAAAATGATAGTGGAATTATATATTTTCTTGTGGCGTTTGCACAGATTGAATTTCCTCTCAAATAGGAATTCACTCAAATTTCTCTCTCCTTTTCTTTCTTCTCTCTTCTTTTCTTTCTTTCTTCTCTTCTGATGGTTTGGTATATCCAGCACTTGCAAAAGAGGGAAGTCTTTTATAGGCAAATGTGTAGCCATTCCCGTGAGTGTGCAGGAAAGCATCATGCACCAAAGTCTTCAAAACCAACAGTAAGTGGGCTCCACTATTTACAACAGTCTTGGATTTTTCTTCCAATTAATTATTGCATTTTTTTCATTAAACCGAAGTCTCCTTCTTCTTTTTTTTGAATAGTTTTTTTCACACAAATTTAAGTTTTTTTAATTTAAAAAAATATCTTATTATCACCACAAGAATTGGAAAATCTCTTTCCAAAGATTGATTGGGCTTGTCATAAACATTGTATGTATTTATTGGATAGAATTATTATAATTTCAAAGAAAAAAAAAAGAAACTAAGGAGCTTTTGGAAAGTTCAAAGGAAGGTATAATCTGAATATAATAAAAAAGTTCTTTGAGTGTTATGAGTGTTATAAAACTGAGAGAATTTAGAGAGAGAATTTAGAGTATGAATAGAGGAAGAACTATAGAAATGTTCATCCATTTCTTCTACTTCTTCTTATCTATTCTCATTAATTCATATGCCTATTTATAGGCATAATAGTTCCTTACAATAATGGTAAGTTGATACATACATCATTGATGAGTCATTTAGCAATTGTAGGTGGGCATCCATTTTAGTTATATTTATAGCACTCCCCCTTGGATGTCCACCATTCATGGTATATGCCTCGTTAAAAATCTTGCCAGTAAAACCCAGTGGGACAAAAACTGGTCGAAGGGAAAAAGAGTACATAACCATGTATAACATAAAATTCTGTGTATAGAACACTGACACGCGTGCTACACCGCCTCGTTAAGACCTTGCCAGGAAAAACCCAGTGGGACAAAAATCCGGACGAAGGAAAAAGAGTACAGTGTATGAAGATCTTTATTACTTGGTACGCTCCCCTGAATGCTTGCAAAATATCCTTAAGTCATATTGTTGACTATCTTTCTAAATGTCGTAGTTGGCATTACTTCCTGTGAATTAATCTTGCAATGTTGTAGGAATGCTCCCCCTGATAACTTCATACATGTCTTATATTGCTTATCACATTTGTCCTTCACAGATTGAGCTTTAGTAATGCCTCTATAAAATTTTCTCTTCTAGCATCATTGGGGGATATATGTGTGTCTTCATTTATTTAGTCCCTGTTGAGGTTAGAATAATACAACAACATCTAGACTATTTTCACAAATATTTTACTACATACAATGGCTTGAATAATAACTATCAAATATTTAAAAAGAAAAACTATGAGCTCATACTTATAAGACCATTAAACATTTCTATGGTATAATCACTCATTCATACATATTCTTGTATGATTGCATATGCTATTCTTCATAAGCTCTTCGGAGTCTAATTCTCATAACTTTAAACATTTGGATACGTTGCAACGTTTTGAATTTGAATTCAATCAAAAGTACTCTCTGAGGTAATTTATTCATTTCGAGTCGATTGAGTACTTCCACTGAGCTTCAAGCTCTACATTGAGCGTCAGGCTCTACATTAGCGTCAGGCTCTACATTGAGCGTCAGGCTCTATACTAAGCTTCAGACTCTTTCTCTTCTTCTATATTTCTTTGTGCAATTTATATATTGCATGACACATTATATCTCTTAGAATTTATTCTTTTGTATTCTTCAGGAAAATCGCTTCTGGTGATATGTTTTAGACACTTTATAATCTTTATAGATTTCTCATCTCAAATTCCTTTATTAAATCAGGGGTAGATTTCTCATATCAAATTCCTTTATTAAATCAGGGGAAGCCTTTGTAAACTCTTCAAGAGTTCTAATAAAATTCTTTACATATATATATATATATATACTGCAATGATGGTAAACTCATTTCCAAAATTTGGATTATTTATATATATCTCCTTTTCTAATAGATATTCATTAAATCGATTATACCATATTTTTCCATAATACTTTGATCCACACAAGGATCATTACAAGCCATCATTTGCTTCAGGCATTTTGAATTCTTCAGGAATTTTCATACACATGAATTTTCCACAAATATGCATAACATAGTTGCATATGTTTACCATCATAATCCCATGTCTTTACTGGGAAACGTTGTGCCATATCATCAAGTGATTTATTTCACTTCATTTTAAACACCATTTTATAACATATACATTTTCAGATCCTTTTGGTGTTTTTATCTATAGGTTCAATCTTTGCACTTTTTCAAGAAATTTTCAACTGTATCCTGGACTGCCTCTTCCAGTTGGCCAATCTTTATTTACATTTGTCGACAATTATAACAAGTGGTGCAATATCATCATGTATAGCCCTTGATAACTTTAGGTGCGTACTATAAACCAATATATCATCAATTCGTGATCCCATCATTCTCATGTGCATGCGCATTTATAAGCATCTTATTGCTTTCATTATTTTCTGGTACCAGTGTCATTTCAGAGGCTTTCATTGTCACTTCATGGATAAATATCTATTCTTAAGATATAGAATTTATAGAATGTGGATCATAACCTCTTCTAGAGCGTTATTTTAAATAGGGCTTAAACTTTGCAATTAATCTCCATTTCTGAGGAGTTTGGAACCTATATATGTCATGCTTCAGGCATCTGACATCTTTATCTGTCATGTTTCAAGCATCCGACATCTTTATCTGTCATGCTTCAGGCATCCAACATATTACTCATTACTATGCGTTTGTATGTGCTTGAACTTCTGGCATTTGACTTACAGTCTTTTTCTGTTTGAATTTGCTTCTAGCATTTATCTTTTATACCAATTTGTTTGATAAGACAATAATAAACATATTCCATAATCATTCACGTCGTTTTTTGTTCTTTCAGGAACAACCAATTCTCCCCCTAACGACGGGAATTTTGCCTCATCAAAATGATACCAAGTGTGTCATAAGTAGTGTCCTTCAGAGACAAAGATGCATATAAAATAAACAAGGTAACATAGTGCAGAATCTTCAGGTTCACTTAATATGATCATTGTATCAAGTATTACAGAGCATAGAACTTTTGGTTTTCAACATCTAGATGTGTAAATATGCTTATGACACAATACAATAAGTATCAAGGACAACAAAGAACAGAAACTTCAGGTTCCCTTAATAGAATCACAAAGATACAGTATATTGAGAATCTCTGGTTCTCAATAATAAGTGATAGGGAAAAAAGCTTATAATATAAAAGTAAACTCACAACGATCTATAAAAAGTGTGAGGCTTACAACCTTTCTCTGATCATTAGGATGTAGAGAGGTTATATGAAGAACATGAAATATACTGGAAAGATACTTGTTGTGATGGAAACGTATCATGCTTCATGTTCTGAAGAATAAGAGAGAGATGAAGGGAATTAGTATGTTCAGATTTGGAACATACCATGTTCCATATTCTGATCCATGAAGCATATGGATCTCTTATACCTCTCTTCTATCATAATTTGACCCAGAAGCCCGTGAATCAGGCTGATCCATGACCAAACTACTAACCTAACAAAGTAGTAGATCATGATCAAAGATAATCTTGCTTCTGAAGGTCTTGATCAAAGATAATCTTGCTTCCATGGAAATCTTCAGGATTCCTAAGCACGCCAAGTGCTGTTGAGAGAATTCAGGTTGATATCTCATCCTTTCTTTAGAAAGCAACAACAAGGGGGTACTATAAACCGTCCAAGAGTAGGGAATATATATATATCAGAAATAAGAATATAGAAAACAGGTGGCTTAAATTTAAACCATACATTAGTCCCTAATAAGTCAGATTACTTTTCATAAAATTCTCAATAAGACAATCCGGAATTTATGCAAAGAGTAAAACGATAAGAATTGAATCCTTTTTATACATAAAAATATCTCAAAGGTTGGATCGGATACCTTACCATGGTCGACAAGCTTAAGTGGACAGAATAGATTTTGTGGAACAAGAATTCGAATTATATGGATGGTTGTCAGCTGCTCACCTCTTAATATATATATATATGTGATGCTTACAATGCACGGTTCATCAGGAGAATACGTTCCCTATTTTATGCTATTACTTAAGTAGTTCATTTCCACATCTTCTCCTTCTAAAATGTCTTCCTATCCCCAAAACAATTTTGATTTGAATCCTGCTCCCCAAGAGCAAATATTGTTAGCACTTAGATCAGATAGTGATGTTGTCAATGATTCTTTGGTTGCTAGCATGCAACATGCTGCATCAGTTGCCAATTTAGGACAACGGCTCCTGGCCAGATCACAAGAAGTGCAGGCACTTAGATCTCAAGTCATAATACTGCGCAGAAGGCTGATTGAGGCTAATCAAAAACTTAGAAGACTGGAGAAAAGTAATAAAGATTTGGAGGAACTTGTTCTTGTGTTGCAAGTTCATGAGGAGAATGAAGAACACAAAGATTCTCCTACGGATGCCCAAATCTAGAGGCATTAAATATTTTAGCAACTTTGATTATGTAATTTTTCTCCTTTGTAATATAGAACTGCAAGTTTCAATCCTTTATAATAATATGAACATAGTATCCACTAAATCTTTAAATCATATGAACTTCAAGTCCATTTTTGAAATAATATGGATGACCAAGAAAACTTCATGTTCTTTGTAAACTTGGTCTTATGATTCCCTAATTGTGATATCAAAAATATAGAACTTCAGATTCTATGTAAACATCTTGTATGTTTGTTTACAGAACTTCTGGTTCTTGGAAATTTATCTCATATATATAAAACTTCGAGTTTCATGAATTAAATTCCAAATTTATATTTAAGTAAATGTACTCAAAATTTCTGGTTTTGGATTACACATAAAATACTGAAATGAAATAAATAAGATACAATAAAAGTAAGACAATAATTAAACTGCTGTAAAATAAATAGGTGAAACTTCTGGTTTTTCATTTAATTGCTCTTTTATGAGTTTAGGGAACTGCAAGTCCCTTTTTGTATATAGTAACGGAGTACCCAAAACGGTTAATATTCATGCATAATACATTTGCCAGTATATTTACTATTCATGTGTCTGACACCATTATCATATTATCAAGGAGCTTCAAGTCCTGATTTACAAGTCAATGATTTTTGGGTCCGATCATATTTTCACAAATATAATTTCAAAGACACTGTCATCTCTCATTTTATTTCATTATTAAAGATCTTCAGGTCCTAATGTAGTATGATGAGGATCAAGGAACGTCAGGTTCCAATTTCTTGCATGATATACAATTCATCATAATGAACTTGTAAAATAAATTCTCAAATTAAATATGCAGTAAAATAAATTCATAAAGTAAATTGCTTGTTGTATGAGCGTTAATTCCGCACCATACTTTAAATAAAATTAAATGTGCGGTAAAAATAAATTACTTATTGTATGAGGGTTAATTCCGCATCATACAATAATAAAGTAAATGTGTTTGTATGGGCACTAATTCTGCTCCATACGTTTAAATAAAAGTAAATAAATGTGGGGACAAAACCGCCACTTAAAATAAAAGGGATCTTCTGGCCTTTTTAGATTTACATGAATTTAAGGACTTCTAGCCCTTCATTATATATATTAAGGATCAAGATCTTCTGCTCTTAAGTTCCTTTTTCATAATACACATGGAGTGTAACCAATATCATCTTTCTGTATAAATGTGAACCATACATAATAAGTTGACACTGATTGCTTCTGGCAATCATGATTTCACTAACATCCATATACCAATATATTATTAACCTAAGGTATATAAAGTTTTGCTTTGTGCAACTTTTCCACCCATTTTTTCGGTGGGTCTCCAACATCAATAGTATAATTAATTTATTATATTAATATGCATAAACTGCAAAGTGGAAATTGTTGGAGGATGTTTGCTTGTCTTCCTACGTCAATTCTCTCTTATCCTGAAAACAATACAGCTAAATATATAGTGATATAAAACATTATTGTACTAAACTATAGGAGTATATTCTATACATATTATATTATCTCCAAATAACTTTGACATATTAATATTATATTATATTATTATACTAAAAATAGAGAAAGCAAGTGAATTATGAATATCACGCATGCTTCTGCATTTCCACTTGACCACCAGCACTCCTGCAATACATATATACTATATTATATGTTAGTGGAAACATGAAAGGCATCTGTTCCAACATCTGCACAAGCACTTGACCACGCATGCTTTTGCCTTTCATCTGCACAAGCTCCAATACATCTGTTCCAACAAGCCTATACAGGTTTGGATGGTTAGCATGATGAATAATGTAAATTTTAGTTATAATAATATAACCAATAAACAACATAAAGAAAACATAGCTTATCTCTTAAATAGTCACCAACAATTCCTTTTTGTTGTTTTGCGCAGTAGCCTTCTATAGAGCCAAATACTCGTCGGGCCTTGCACCATTCCATCTCCAAACGGCAACTTTTTCTCTGCTTCCAAGCTCTCTTATTTTTCTGGTTTGGTTTGCTTTATTTCTTTTAACTCTTTCTTCTCTGGTATCTGTAGGTATGTTTTAGAGAGGATATTTATAGTTTGCAGAGGTTAGTAGCTGAGGCTTGAGATAGAAAGGTGATGAAGTGGAGGAGTTTGATCGGAGAAATCATATGGTTTTGGAAGAGTGTTTTTATCGAATATCTCAGCTGGTATTTGAGAGATATTCGTGCTGATAACGTGTTATAAAACTGAGGGAATCTAGAGAGAGAATTTAGAGTATAAATAGAGGAAGAACTATAGAAATGTTCATCCGATTTCTTCTACTTCTTCTTATCTATTCTCATTAATTCATATGCCTATTTATAGGCATAATAGTTCCTTACAATAATGGTAAGTTGATACATACATCATTGATGAGTCATTTAGCAATTGTAGGTGGGCATCCATTTTAGTTATATTTATAGCAATGAGAAGGTATTTCATGGCACCTCCTTTCTTTTTTCTTTTATAGTCATACTAGGCATTACTAACTTTCGAAGTATTAAGCAAAAACAAATGTTAATATTAGCACTTTAAAAAAAAGTTGTATTGCACTCCTCTCATGTTAAAACATAATGTAGAAATTGTGTTTCAAGGTGTGATGATGACCTTTCTGAAGTTAACAATAACAATTTAAAAAAATGAAAAAAAAACTTTGGAAATAATATATGGTCAAGATAGAAACTAAATCTTTTTTACACTTTTATAAGGTGAATTTCCAACTTATTTTTTTTACAATCCCCTTCAATTAAGGGATTCTTTAAATAATTTTATTTGAGGGACATCCTTTAGGGTCCCCTACGAATTTTTTTTTTCAACAATTCAAACCATTCATTTTTTTAAGTCTACATTTAATGATCATCCTTGCAAAAAATTAGACAAATCAGAAACTGTTTCGATATCCTATTGTGTCCTATAAAATCAATGAACATTGTGCTTCAAGAAAGTACTAAAATTTAATAACTCAATTAAGTGGTCAAATGATATCGGATTAAGTGATTTTTTTATAAAGATGATCTTTGAATGATTATCTAAAACATAGACGGTTTGGATTAGTGAAATACAATGCATAATGGGCTCTACAAAGGTGTCCCTCAAATAATATATATACACAATGGTTTGGCTTTATTAATTGATGATGTCTACTCCTTCAATGGTTTGGCTTTGTTATTTCAAGGATTGAATTAGGCATCCAATTGTTAGTGTCTTGGCTATATGATGGTTTGGCTTGGGCTAAAGGTCAAGATTTTCTTCGTCTCCTCTCCTGAATAAGGTTATTTTGAAGGTGGTCTTTACATTTTGGAGAAGGTGAAATTTCCATGGTGAAATCGAAAATTAATTGATGATGTTCGTGCCCCATTGGTTGCATGGAGGAAATGCCATATTCAACATATCTTTGAAACCTTATGGACCCACTATTGAGCATAGGGCCTGTTTGGTGGGTTGGACTGGACTTGATATTTTCGATTAAAATGGACATGGATCTTAGCCATTGTTTGGTGAGCTTAAGGTAGCGTTTGTGCTGTGATTAATAAAAAAGCAGTTTTTAATAAAAATTTTGTGTTCCATCCCGTTTGGTAAAACCAAGAAAGGCAATGGCTTGAGGCCTACAAAGTCCAAGTAAATCTTTCTTTGTTGGGCGTTAGCCTCGTTTCTTCACCAAAAAAAACCAAGAAAGGCTGACTTATGTTAAAAACTCATGTCAGTGGCAGCGGATTCTCAAAGCAGCCCAAGACATGCTTCTCAAAGCTGCTTTGAAAAAAAATTAAGTTGTCCTTTAATGAATATTTCATATTCGCAATAAGCCCCTAATAAATTTCTAGAATGACAACACATATCCTTAGGGAAGAATTGAATCTCGTTCGAATTGGTTCACCGCCGAGTCCAAATTCTCTAGTCCACCTTCTCTTCCTTCGAAGCCGATAACCTCTTTATCAAGAACGCCGCTAGCGCCATAGCCATAGTGGCCAAGAAAGGTAGCAGGTTCATACGGTTGTTCTTGGCTGGGTTTGGTGTTGAGTGTGTGCGAGAGAGAGAGAGAGAGAGAGAGAGAGAGAGAGAGAGAGAGAGAGAGAGAGAGAGAGAGGTTGGAATGGGGATGGGGTGGGTGCCTGGTGATGAGAGCATGACTGGAGACTTGAGATGGGGGTGGGGGTGTACGATGGGAATGGTTTGTTTCTTTTTTATGTTTTAGGTTACTTTTTTAATTTTATTTTGTTTATATATTTGTTTACTTAAATTTCATTACAATAATAATTTAGCATTTATGGTAAAATATGTGTGTTAATTGTTAAAAAAAGAAAAAAAATTATATGTAGTGAAGTTAGTTTCCTTTTGTTATTAAAATAAAAAGAAAAAAAGGACAATTTCATCATCATGTCCTTTTTGGTCATTATATACATAAAAAATACTTTTCTTAAAAATTTACCAAACACTTTGACTCTTCACAGCACTTTTTCTAATAGAGTTTACCTAGGCCTGTAAAACGGGTCGGGCCGGGCCAGGCCGGCCCTAAGAGGTGTGAGTCCAGGCCCTAACTAGTAACGGGCCTTTTCAGCCCTAAGGAATTATTGGGCCGGGCCGGGCCAGCCCTATATCAAATATACAAAGCCCAGGCCCTACCCATGGGCCTAACATTTTCGGGCTTATAATCGGGCCAATGAGTCGGGCCTATTTAGCCCTATAAAATGGGCCATTATTTTATGCTTTATTAAACTCCATTTGTTTTTTATGTTTGAAAACTTCATCCATAATTATATAATAACAACAATACATTGAAATTTTGAAATAATATTGAAACAAAATTCAAAATAGACTACAAAACAATAAAAATGAAAATATTTATTCTGCATCTTGGACAAACCACTCCGGCCATTCTTGTTCATCTTGTACAATCATTTTCTTCTTGACTTTCTTTTTTTCTTGTTTAATCCAATCACTTCCACAAATGCACGCTTCAACACTATTTAGAGCCAAACTTGCTCGATGGTCACTTATAACACGTCCACCTTTGCTAAAAGCTGATTTCAAAAGCAAGCTAATAAGACACTGGAATGGTTAAAATATCACGGGCTATGGTGGAAAGCACAGGGTAATTTTTTTGCTGTGATTTCCACCATGCCAAAATATTTAAAGGATTATTTTCATCATCATCCATTTCTGTGTGTAAATCAAGATAGCGTGATAGTTCATTAGATGAAAAATTGCTTGTGTTTAACCTTTTAGAATCACAAAGGTCATCCACACGACTTCTTTTTCTACTAAATGTTGAAGCGCAAGATGTAGATGATGTAGGTGCAGCTTGTTCATGTTGTGATCTACTATCATGCAAAGACAAACATAATTTATATTCTTCATATAACTCTTTTAATGTTGTGAGCACTTTTTCCACAATTGTATTTGCATTTCCTTCATAAAGAATTTCCCAGAGTACTTCTAAAATTTTTGTTTTATTTTTTGGATCTAAAATTACACCCAAACCATAAATCAAGGGCAAATCCCCAAAGTACTTTGCAAATTTTGACTTCATATCACATACATTAAGCTGTTTGGAAAGATCATAGTTTTCACTTTCAAGAGTAAGACAAATGTGTTTTATTTTAGTTATTTCTTTTAGTACCAAAGGAATAGTTGGATAGTCAGAACCAGAAATTATTTCAGTGGATTCATAAAATTGAACTAAATGTTCTCTCCAAAGTGTTGCAATATCCCAATCTTCATCGGTTAAAAAGGGTTGATGTTTGATTTTTGTTTGAAATAATCTTAAAGCTCCTTTATATTTTGTAGCCACTTCCAACATCTTATAAGTTGAATTCCATCTAGTTTTCACATCTAATGGAACATTTCTGAGCTTTAATCCTATGTTTTGGCAACATGTTTGAAATGTTTGGTACTTGAAGGGTGGTTACTAGACTTCTAATATTTTCTATGGATTCATTAATTGTTTTCAAACCATCTTGCACAATTAAATTTAAAATATGAGCACAACAACGAACATGCAATAATTTACCCTTCAGTGGGAGCTCAAGTAAAATTGCTTTAAGATAGTTTTGTACCACATCGTTACTAGATGCATTATCCAAAGTTATTAAGAAAATTTTATCACGTATACCCCACTTAACTAATTCAGATGCTATAAGATCTCCTACTTCTACACCTGTGTGATTCTTTTCAACTCTAATAAATGAAATAATTCTTTTATTTAGTCTCCACTCATCATCAAGGAAGTGTGTTGTGATACACATATAATAAAGATTTGATGTTTGGCCTTCCATAAATCTGAAGTTAAGCTTATCTTACCTTGATAATTACATAAATATTTTTTCAGCTCCTCCTTCCCATCTTGATGCATCTTTAATATTATATTCCTGCAAGTATTCCTTGAAAAACTCTTAAATTCTGGACAAAATCCACCAGTTATCATTTCAACAAAAGCATCATCCTCACTGGTAGAAAATGGCAAATCTTTTTCAAGAATATAAGTAACCACACGTAATTTTCCAAGTTCAACATTATACTTAAAAGTGCCTACTTTTCCAGAAAGCTGTACATTTAACTGCATTTGCCTAATATCCAAGTTTGTTCTTTTGATACATGAATCTTTATGTCTTTTTAAGTGACTAGTACCACCTGTGGATGCACAAGAAAATAACTTTTTACAATAATTGCATTCGGCTTTTACTTCTTTTTTACCATCTTTTTCAATTTCAATTTTCTTAAAATGTGACCATGCATCAGAGGCTTGTTTTTGTTTTTGACTAGAGGGAATAGCTTGAGAAGGGTCAACAACAACAGGGATCTCAATACGCTGGCTTTGAGTAGAGTCCATTTTAAAATTTCTAATTAACAAGAAAATTCGAACAGCACAAGCACCAGTTGAAAATAGATATTTAAATAGAGATCAAATACCAGGGGAAATCAACTAATATGCTTCAATAAATTGTATATAAAATACCGCAAACTTGAGGAACACAAGCTCGAAGTTGAAAGCAATTTGATAGCAAAGCTGCTGAGATGATTTAACTCCAATTTGAAAACTGCATAAGTGTGAGAGAAGAGAAGAATGCAACGAATCATTTACGAGAATCCCCTGAAGTCTTGCTCCTTCTGTCGTATGGCCACAGCCTAGATGAATGCAAAGCCAGACCTATTCTAAATAAAGGCAAAGAACCTTTGCATGATGATACTACGAACCCTAATGGAGCCAAGGAGAAAGCAGTTGCAGGCCAGGGTGAGACTTCGAAAGCTGCGAGAGTGTAAAGCCAGATCGCACAAACAGATCAAAACAAAAAATCAAGAACAGCGTGTGATTGGGAGGTTTTCGGTTGCGCCTAGTCTGGATGACCAAAAAATTCTCTGGTTTGAAAGAAAGAAAGAAAGCTACTCCATCTTTAAAGAAAGAAAAGTTATATTAGATGCCGTTTCTTTGTCAGCTTTCAACCTCCAAGAATTTTTTTGATGAGACAAAACAAAGCATGCTTTCAACTTTCAAGAAAAAAAGTTGCCGACAAAGCATGCATGAGCTTTCTTTTTTTTAATGAGACAAAGCATGCTTTAACTTTCAAGAAAGAAAGTTGCCGACATTAATATTACATATAATATAATTATATTAATTAAATTAAATAATTATAGTCGGGCCGGGCCGGGCCGGGTTTTTAAAGGGCTTAAAAATAAGGCCCAAGCCCTACTCATTAGACTTCGGGCCGGGCCAAGCCCGCCCATTACTTCGGGCCGGGTAAGGCCATGCATTAAAAAATAGGGCCGGATTTGGGCCAGCCCATCAGGCCCCGGGCTTTATTTACAGGCCTAAGTTTACCAAATGCCTAACTCTTTTATTTCACCGTTTTTTTCGCAGGATAGGCAGAAATCAATTTTTTTTAAAAGCACAACAATACCAAACTAGCCCTAAATGGGTGGATATGGGCATCAGATCCATGTCCCAAATAACTATGGCTCCAGAACCCAAGCCCAGATGTGGGTTTAGAATCCGAGTCTTTCCAGAGACACGCCTCTTCTCTTTTCTCTCGCGAGCACGTCTCTTCTCATCAATTTCCTCTCTTCTCTCTCTTCTCCTCTTCTCTCTTCCTCTCTTTCTCTGTCTTTGTGATTTTCTCCTCTCTTTTTTTTTTTTCATAGAGCCCCATTTCTTCTTCTGTTCTTCTATTCGTCTTTTCTCTCTTGATACTCCCTCATATTTCAAGCAATCTTCTCACTTCAATCTCTCTCGCTCTCCTCTTGGAAATAGGAACAAGAAAAATGGAAGGAAAATGGTGGGTTTGAGGAGAAGGGGAAAGGAGATCTTGGACCATTTTTTTTTTCTTTTTTTTTTTTTGGGTTTTGCACCTAAACTTGGAAATTGCCCTTTTCTTTATGAAAGGATATTCATTGTCTCTTTTTTTATTTTATTTTTCTGCTTATGTTTGTTTCTGGTCCTGGTAAGAATCCCATATTTTCTCCATCTCTCTATCTCTTTTTGGCTTCAATTTTTTATTTTTTACTGTTGTTGTTAATAGTGGTTAATGGGTGATCGAATTGATCTCAATTGTTCTGAGTAAGTTAGTATACCAGAAAATGCCCTTGGTTAATCCAAACATTAAGAATTAAAATTATTAATTAAATGAGGATAATATGGTAAATTCACACTTTTTATATATTAAAAAAGTTAAAATAAAAATAAAAATCAGATAATGAATTCTATTTTTATGGAACAGAACTACCCATTATCTTTTTTAATTCTAAAATGATTTTTTTTTTTAAAAAAAAACCTCTTGCAAGCTCGGAAGCGCGTGCGAAGAAGCTAGTATATATATATTATTGAAGTCCCAATCTCTTTGAATGTATTAGCTCTATAATAATTTTTTTATATAAATATTGGTTATGCAATTTGATACATTTTAAATTGATTTTTTATGATATTAAATAATCTAATAAATAGTAAACTAATTTTGTAATTTGATACATTTTTAATTAATTTTTTATGTTATTAAATAATCTAATAAACAGTTTATTTATTTATTTTTATTTTAAATGAAGTCCAATGTTGTCCAGCGTGGCCTTGTACCAAACAATGGTTTGGGCTTAAATCCAATCCAGTTTAGTGTTCTACCAAACAACTCAATAGGACTTAAGTCTAACCTAGTCTAGTCCAATACTTCAAGCTCAATTCTAACCAATTTAGTTCAGCCCACCAAATACGGCCATAAGGAATATGAAAACAGAGAGTCAAACAAGAGTCGAATTTAAGCTATATTGAGACAATTTAGGACAAATTTTCTCTTATAATCATGAAAAAATATATACACGCATTTGTAGACGTTGTTTGCAATCCAAAAAGTATGAAAGGATGTGCATTCTCCGTATTTATAATGAATAATTTTATAAAGTTCGTGCAGTTTAAAGAATGAAACACATTCACTTTTGTATATGGAAGGTTTATGTTGGATTTTTCCTTCCTGAATGTTGCTTGTAAGAAAGAAAAGAAAAACCTGAGAATAATTCTAACAGTATCATCAACCAATCTTATTCTATATCATTAGTATATATTGAATTTTTGTTGGTATCAAGGTGAGATATATGAATTAGTTTGGTAAGAAAGGCATGACCCTCCACTAACCAATTTCTGATGAATCACAAGGCGAGGCAAAATGGCCAGCTGATGGGCCACCTTATTTGTTTACACTTTGTTTAGTTTTTTTTTTTTTTTCATTTGATATGTTTTCTAGGATTAATATGAACCAAATAACCTTTCTCTCGTATCATCATATTTTAAATATGGCTATCATATTTGTAAATGATCCATTAGTATAGTAGTCTAGAGCAATTATTGTTCGAGTCCTAGGATCCGTGTATGTGTGTGAATTTAGTATGTTATCGCCATTATCAAGAGAAAAGGTCTTCAAACAAATATAACTATCATATTTAAAATAAACTAAACTTCTGTATGAAAACTTACTTAAGAAATAATCATAACATTTAACTTATCTTCAAATTCTAGTGGTTACGTCACTATCTCAACAAAATTCAACATCTCTCAATAGAAATCAATAATTATTCAAATTCTTGATGGAGATTAGAAGCTCACCTCTTGTAACTAACATGGTAGTTTTTTAGTCTACAGTTTTTGCCTTTTAGGCCTCCCAAAGGTAACTAACAATTATTTGTCAAGTTAATATACAGAAAAGTTATAATGAGTTATTTAGAGTGAGGTGTTTATTTGAAGGGTTTAATCCCATCATCAACAAATATGAGGAAATTAATGGACTAAAATATTTTAAATGGTTTGAAAGTTCGATTGAATCTTTCAAATAAGCTCCTCACTTTAAACTCCTCATTGTAAAAGCTCTCATTAATGTAAGATTAATAAAAATAGTGTCGTACACATGTTGGTATTAAAAAGGAAAATATTAAAATACCTCTAAAAGGTCGGACTCTTCGTTATAGAAGCTACCGTTAATGTAAGACTAATAAAAATAGTGTCTTACACATGTTGGTATTAAAAGGGAAAAGATTAAAATACCTCTAGAAGGTTGGACTTGGTTTTAGATGGGCCAAAGTGGGACCCACACAAGTGAAGGATTTATAGCGGAACACAAGCCCCTAGTAAAACCTATCATAAAATGCATTGCCTATGGGCCCAAGGAACAGGTTTTAGAAGGTCCAAGCTTAGAAAGGGATGTTATACCTTTTTTGAATGTATTGGGGGAGGTTTTCCCATTTCAGAACCCCGGGATGCATGTGCATGTGAAGCTAGTGTAACTCATGAACAAACTAAGGTATGCAATTCCTAGCTCTAGCCTTTTATTTTTTATACAAGCGTTGCTGGAAGAGGGGATTCGAACACAACCCGGCTACATGAGTAACTGTTTTTAATCACTCAAAACTATAAACCTCTTGCTCTAGAGCTCTAGATATTTTCACTTTAAGTTCAATTCAACTAATTTACTTACTTGATCTTTGCAGAATCCTTGGGCAACACCCTAACAATGCCCCTCACCCCGGAAATTCATTAGTTTTTCAGGTTATTATTTTTGGAAGTCTAAGATCTCAGAAAATCTCTCGCTCCAACATCTATACTGTTATATTTAAGAAAACATTCTTCCTTGGATGCACAATATTTATAATCATTTTTGAAGTATGATACTAATAATGAAATGATACGTGGGATTCCATTTCTTGGTATCAGTGGAGGAAGTGTCAATGTTGCATAATTTGCGAAGCAAAGAGAATATATTTAATAATTTTATTATGAGAAATTAAATGAAAATAGGTTTTCAATTTGTGAAGCCCTAACACACCCATGTGCATGCATAAAATGAAGTATAGCAATCTAATCTCAAAGGCCAATTTTGTCATTTGGAGAATTTTTTTTTGTATAAAATTCTCAATCTTTGGATGAAAAATCAATAAAAAAGATTTTTATGAAAACAATTTAAAACCTCAGGGGGTGTTCGTGTAATTTCTAAAACCTCTAGGAGTTTTGTGAAAAAGTAGAAAACGTCAAAGGATGTTAGTGTAAATAACTCAACTATATATTCGCACATCATCACTGGATGAGCCATAAATTTGCCAATACCATAATTTGAAAATGCATTTACTTTTGAATCCACAGCCCAAATCACACTTTTATTTATGTTGTCTTTATAATGTGATTGATGAATGTGGTTCATGTAATTTCATTAAATAAAAAGTAAATTAAGGTTAGACCCATAAAATTCATTTTAAATCACCTACAACCCCTCCATTTATATTTCTATTTAAAATACCCAATTTTTTCAAATAATACCTGATGACTAGGATACAACTAAGCAAGTTACCTAATATAACTTGAAATTTGATTTATTGTATTTTTCGGATTCCAAAACTACCCATATTTATAAGTTAATGTGTTATTGAGGGGAGGGAGGGGGGTGGTATAACTTATGACACACGTTGAATTTGGAAAGATCTCCAAATGGTTGTAATGAATGTAGGAATTAATTTAGAAACTTATTTGAAATTTAATATTAAATTCAACATTAACGTGCTAGTAATCTATAGGTGATTAATGTTTTTGTTTATTTAATAAAAAAATTATGTTTTTTTACTTTTATGAATTATACTACTAGTAATCTATTTTATTATAGTTTTATAAATAGTAGTGTACATTCTAATTATGTTGTAAAATAATTTGATAATCTATTTATTGTTTGTTTTTTGAAAAACATTTTTTTAAAATGAACCTATTTTTTCTCTAAATAATGTACCTTTTTTTTTCTTCTAAATAATGTACCTTTTTTTCTCTAAATAAAGCACGTATTACTTGTTTTATAAAAAATAATTTGATAGTCTTTTTATTGTTTGTTTTATGAAAACAATTTTTTATATATATATAAATGAACCTATTTTTTCTATCCAAATAAAGTGCCTATTTTTTTCTCTCTAATAATATACCTAATAAAACAATTTACCTAGCATAGTGAACCTATTTTTTCGCTAACTTTGTACCTATTTTTTTCTCTAAATAATGTACCTATTACTTGTTTTATGAAAAATAATTTGATAATATATTTATTTTTTGTTTTATGAATTTTTTTTAAAATGAACCTATTTTTTCTCTCTAAATAATGTACCTATTTTTTTCTCTAATAATATGTACCAAGTAGAACAATTTACATAGTATAATGAACTTATTTGTTTCTTCTAAATAATGTGCCTATTTTTAATTTATAAAAAATGTGCATAAATTTCAATTATACAACGTACTATTTTCTATAATTTGTTTTTGGTAAATAATATACTTATATTTTTATACGTATATATTTAAAATTTTCTTATGTACATTATTGGATATATAATTTACATAATTTTTTTTTTCGTTTGCATTTTTAGGGGGTGATATGTTAGAGGGAATGACAATCAAAAGAAATGGGGTGATTGTTATGCTATTAATAGGGAGTTTTAATTACAATTATGACAATTAATGAAATGCTTGAAATAAATTATAAATAAAATATGAAGTTTGATGGGAACGATGTAAAAACATAGGAATATGATGACCTCTTATATCCTACTGGTCATTTAAGTTTGAAATTAGGTTTTCCACATAGATTTATAGAATGATGGGTAAACTAAAACAATGCTCTAAGAAAAATTAAGAAGACCTCTATAAGACATTCTATATCCTTAATTTATACTACAGTTTCCGAATTCACCCTTTTTAAATTACATATAAATTTATTTTGATAATAATGGGAAAAGCAGAAGCGATAACCTAAGATGTATTCAATGAACTATTTGTGTGGAAGCTTATAGTGGTACAGAACTTACCCTTACACCTAGAAAGAAAAAAAAAACTATTTGTTTCTTATATGATAAATCTTTCTCTTTAGATCTTATGAGTTGCTTTCCCATTGTTATTAGGATTTCCATGATTTCCTGCATCCCCAGTGGCGTGACCATCGGAAACCATTTGCTGCTAGACCAACAGTTGTGTTCTGGGCCATGGTCTTCTTGAACTGCTTCCAGTCCTGGAGGACAGCTTTCAAGTCCTGAACCTTGGCCACGATGCTCCGGCAACAGTTGGCATGGACAGTGGTCACTACCCCAAAGTCCTTGCTATCTTGGCAAAAGCCACTAAAATAGAGCGTTTCCAAGAACCTAACCCTAAGTCCCAGCTGCCCAATGATCCCCCCTCGGATTAGGTCGAATAGGACATCCTGTTCTTTTTGTCCCGTGGCATTGTCCTTCATGGTGTACCATCTAGCAAACAGTGCAATGGTCTTGTTGTTCGATCTGATGCGGTAGAAGCCAGTGTTGATTGGGTTTTTTTCGTTCCATGGATCTCCAAAGAAATTATCTGTGCTTATTTGTAAATCCTCAGTTTCGTTCTTGCTTAGTCTTGAAAATGGGTTCCTTAGCCACAAAACATCAGTGTCCTTTTACAATACAATGTACATTCTCATTTAGACCGGTACATATTGAAAATATGATAACATATGTCAAATTATTTAAATAAAAAAAATTATCGTATATGTAATACAATATACTAGGCATATGTTATATTCTATTGTCGAACTATGAATTGAAAACGCACGCCCAGAAATAATTTGTAATCTATTATAGATTCGATGCTAATCAAATTTAAGACCTGTTGAGTTTTGTGTGTAACATATCATATGTCAACCAATATCCATATTCACAGGGCAGTGGACGATGATATTTTTCTCAACTCAAGCATGTGATGCACGAGTCTTTGTCCCCAACAAAAATCGGGTTCAGGTTGTATGCTTACCTCAAGAGGTACTCACAAAGACTGAAGGAACAAAGACTGAAGGAAGGAGCAGAAATCAAGAAACATATGAACATTAAACAGACAGGGAAAGAAGGAAAAAAGGGTCCTGTATTCTTAATTTTCAAAGAAAAAAAAAAGTTGAATTGTCATTGTCAATCACGGCTCCATCATTGGGGCCGTTTGATTAATTTGCATGTTAAAGAGCCCTACAAGAAGGGCACTCAAAGATGACTTCTCCTACCCACAAAATTCCTGCAAGACTTAATCTCCAGAATTTGTGTATTGAAACTCAAATTTTGAAAGTTATACATTGACCATTTAATGGATTTTGACATCCTATGTTTCATATGTAGTTTCTAATAAAACAACACGGGATCTATTGTTATGTGGTAAATTACGCACACCTATCTATATTTTCATTGAATTTTGACTAATTTATTGAACTACCAACTTAATGCCCAATCAAGTGTTCACTTTCTTTTTTGTCATGGAGAGTGACATGATGAGGGATTTATTCCTTTTTCCTCCTCCCAAAAGAGTACACAACAAAAAAAGAAATATGAAAAAGAAATCATTAGATATTTGGTTAAAAAAGTGTTGGACACAATTGGATGTTCGAAACTTTTTCGATTTGTCTAATTTTTTGTAAGAATGATATATGAATGAAGACCTAAAAAATAGATGGTTTGGATCATTGGAAAAAAAAATTGTAGGGTACCCTAAAGGACATCCCTCAAATAAAATTATTTAAGGGATCCCTCAATAGAATGGGACTGATATATATATATATATATATATATATATATATATATATATATATGTGTGTGTATGTTCTAAATATACAACTGTGGTAATGTTTCTTAAAAAGATTTAACAAAAGGTAGGGTCAGAAGATTATCCTTATATTATGACTAGTACTTTACTTATGTATTTTGTCTTTCAGGTGAATAAAAAGAAACAAAAAACTTATATGGAAGAACATATATTGAAATTAGAAAAAGAAATGTCACAGTTGAGATGGGAAATCAAAGTTTCGTACTTATTTGTTTGTATGAATAATTGAGGCCCAAGACTATATATGACCTAAAAAATTGAAGAAGAAGAGTCGAACTCTCGTCATGATTTGGTTTATGTGCTGTATCACTAAAATTACGAAGTCTCACACAAATTCAATTTTAAAATATGAATCTTTTCACAAAAAATAAATAAATAATGTCAACGGACCTAATAAATAACTTCATTTTAAAAGAAGCTTGTTTTCTTAAAAAGGAATGTTAGCAACCTTCTCCTTTGGACCTTCTCCTTTCTCTTTCTTGACATGTGTAACTTTCTTTGCACTTCAAACAATGTCATTAATGCATCACACAAGCTAAGTTTTGTCTTCCAAATTTACTCTTATTGAATATATTGACTTCTTTACAAGAGTAGTTTTTTTAAAAAAAACTTTCTTACCACCTTGTTAAAAAATCAAATAAGAAAAAACGTTACTTTAGAGAAGAAAAAAAATGTCACCTTTTCTTACCACCTTTTTACTCTAAAGGTTAGTTTTTAAAAAAAAAATATATATATGTCAGTTTTTTTTTTCTAGAGAAAACAGACGTTCTTAACAAACTAGTTTATTTTATATATACTAGCCTCTCCGCATGCGCTTCCGCGCTTGCGAGGGCTTTTTTTTTATATTTAAAATATTTAAATTTATTTTAGAATTAAAAAAGATAATAGGTAGTTGTGTTCCATAAAAAATAGGATACATTGTTTTTCTTTTAATTTTAATTTTTTATTTATGAAAAAAAATATGAATTTACCATATTATCCTCATTTAATTAATAATTTCAATTCTTAATGTTTTCATTAACCAATGGCAATTTCTGGTATTTTGAATGTTTCACCATTCTCTGCCTTTTGCTTTATATATATAGATATAACAACTAGTTCTGTAAACAAATGTTTTTTAATTAACTATTGTGAAAATTACTATGAATCTGTTGTTGCTAATAAAATATTCTATCACTTTCTATTTTAAAATTTTATTTTTTATTTTCAATGGATATTGGTATTATTGATATTTATCTTTTACTGTTATGTTTTTTGTGTGTGCTTATCTTAACATTTAAATACTTGAAAAATAAAATCTACAACATTATCTTTTTTCAAATGACTATAAATTTGTTATCATGGTTTGTTGTGGAAAAAAGAAACCGTTCTCTTTGGAAAAAAAAAACTTTTTAAAATAAAAAGGCAGTTTTTCTTATGTAATTTTTTTTTAATAAGGTGGTAACAAAGTTGTAAAAAAAAAAAATCAATACATTTAATAAGGATAGGACTTGGAAAACAAAAATTAATGTGGCACCATCAAAGACTAGTTTCATGAAATGATTTTTTGTTTTTTGTTTTTCTATAAACATGCAGCCTTTATTTATTATGAGCCAATCAATTATGTTATTTTGAAATAGTCTTTATCCCTCAATTTCCTAAACAAAGTCAATCTATAAACATAATTAACGCATATGGTTAAAGTGGTGTGCAAAAATACTCCCCGTAATTAACCCCTAAATATCTCTCTCCACACCACCATCATCATCCACCCGTCCTATGACTACCCATCCCATCTTCACAAACTGCCACCCTTTTTAATAAGCCTAGATTGTTTTGCCGCCTTCTTTTGGGGCATGCAAAGTCATCAATGTTATATCATTGGAGGACTTGAACCATGAAGCTTCCCTCAAGTGCCCCCAAGCCAATATATCTTTCACTGAGTTGCATAGCAGTACAACTACTGGTACAAACGTAAGTCATTTGAATCATGATCACCATATGTTTGCTCAAAATCCTATGTTTGATAATGCGCTTTTAATTGCTTCGATGGTACTTTTCCTGTTTCAATGATATAACATTGATCGAAATATAGGGGAGTTTACAGGTTGGAAATCATATTCATGGTTCAGTCCTCCAATGATATAACATGATCTGTTTTTATTTTTGAAATCAAATTGAAAACAGAGATGCAAGCTTTGTTTTTAGATTGATGTGGGTTTTAGTTTTGAGGGCATTTGAGGATTTTTAAAAGTGAGTTTTTTGCTATTTTTGAAAGTTTTTATAAAAATTGACACTTATGAAAGTAGGGGTAAATTTTGACTATTTTTTATAAAAAGTCAAAAACTAGAAGTTTACCGTGAATATGAAGCCGTAACCGCGTTTTAAAACCTCCAACAGAAACCAAGTTCTTGTCCACATCATCTTGATGAAATCTTGAGACATGTAAAGCTTCTCTCCCCCAAAATCAACACCGTCCGTTTCCAGCCGGTAGCAGTTGAGCCTCAGAAACTGGCAGCGATCGTAGGCCGTCTGATCAACAGCCACGAGCACAAGATGATCAAGCAGATGCCTAGTGTCCTCCCCTTGCCAAAAGCTCTCGATGAAAAGGTCAAGCATGGTGGTGTCTGCCTTGACCTCTTGGACTGCGTAGGCCTTGTTTATAACAGCAATGATCACAGTCTTGTTGCCAATCGAGGCCTTGTCTAGGGTGGCCAAAAGCTCATCTTGCGCCACATTAGATGTAGTGGTGGTAGTGGTGCTCTGTGAAAAAAACACACAAAAATAAAAAAACAATTTAGAAAACTGAGGCAGAGACAGGCCAATGGCTAGCGCTATGTAGCTCAAGCAGTTAAGAGCATTTAAGTAACTTACTGGGTTCTTTGACGGGCATTGGGCGTCATGTTTCTGAAAGCTAAAGGGAGGGTTTATGAGGGAGGATGAAGAAGACCGTATACAAAGATAAACAACGCTAGCCAAGAGTAAGGAGAGAAAGGCAATATTGGATACAATAGAGGAGTGTTTTGGTTGATTATCCATTTGAGTGTGTGCGTTGTGTTTTGTGTATATGCGTGGTTGGTTTTTGGTTTTGGGGTTCTAAAATTAGAGTGCTAGGTTTTCGGGCATTTGGATGAGCTCAAAGCCTCTGAGGAGAGAAGAATGAGGTGGATGAACAAGTAGGTTAGGTAGAATAGTCATGTAATGCGCCTGAGGGACTTCGGTGCCATCAAATTTTTCAAGGCTTTATAGTGTTTTTTTGGGTAAATTATTGGCTTGGGCTTTTTAGTGTTTGGTGGTAAAAAAGAGACTTGAGAGATTAATTGGCCATAAAGTCCATGTTTTTCTTTTGAAATGAGTTAAGACCCCATCTGTAAGTCCTTAAAGAGGTCTTGGTATGCTCTGGACTTGGGATGAGGTAACCTCCTCTCCTCCTAAACTTTTTGTCATATAAAAATATATATATATATAAATTTCTTTTTTTGGTTAGATATACCATACATAATCGAGTTTAAGAAAAATTAGGTATTAGTGATAAAAATATTTATTGATAAAGATATGAGTATTTTAGTTATGGGCTTGGTAAATGGGGTTTGAATTTTTTTTTCTTTTTAAAAGGTGAATTATGTTGCATTATGGTAATATACATGAGAAATTATAGAATACAAACGATAGTATAGACCACATGGTATAACTTGTATACGTGTTATAATATGGGTGGACGACACAGTTGATGTTTCCCTATTTTAAGAAATAATATTAATAAATATCCACTTATATTATAACATGTAAATTATACGACAAGTAAAGTCACATGCTAAAAAAATTTATAAATATCCACTTAATCTGAATTGGGTTTTTGTTGGTAAAGAAATTTATATACGACATAAAGTCAAATGCTAAAAAAATGTAGATTTAATTTTCCAGTACATACAAAAATCAAATTTTCTCGTATGAGGCTTGTAGTTTAAATAGTTAAAAATATTTATTTACGCTCCTGAAGTCCTAGGTTCGATTTACCCTCCTCTAATACTACTCATATAAAATAGTACAATACATATATACAGGCATAGCCTTCTATCAATCCTATTGTTAAGGCTTAGAAGGTGTGATCCAATATTAGTGGGATTTGACTACACTAATTTGGGCAAGTAATAATTACAAAGATATTTCTTAATAATGATGTGATTCGCATTTGATATATATGAAGGGACTTGAGAGACTAAACAATTTTTGTTTTTACCATTTGATATATTTGACTAACATTACGTACAAGGATGGGCTGCCAGGTGACTTTATGACTTAAGAGCGGACAAGTTGGAAATATTGGATCTTGTTGGGTTGCCCGATCCATGCGGGGTGCACAAACCCATCGGAGCAAACTTTGAGGCTACACAAAGCGGGAGTCATAATAAAACCATCTCTTCGATATATGTGAGTCCCGTTATTTTGGGAGAGATTGTCGTATAATTTGTGAGAGACGGTTGTATTGTGACTATTAAAAGATCTGTTTGATTATAATGCTTAATCTAAATGGCTAATTATTCATGAAAATTGTCTATGCAACTAATTGTTGTGTGGAGAAATACATCCACATTCTAAGTGTATAACTTACCTAGGTCTTTGGACTCTCCCGCTCATTATTAACTGGATTCGGGTTAGAAATTCTTACTAATTTCAAAGCAATATGCAATTCTAGGCCCAACGACTACACATACTAGGTTCAACTTATAGTCTTCGGATTTTAAACCTACACACTCTCATTGTCAATTAATTGATGATGTGCCCCCATTGATTGCATGGAGGAAGTGCCATATTCAACATATCTTTTAAGCATTATGGACCTACTATTGAGCATAAGGAATATGAAGACAGAGAGTCAAACAAGAGTCGAATTCATGCTATATTGAGATAATTTACGACAAATTTTCTCTTATCTTGTATCATCATATTTTAAATATGATTATCATATTTGTAAAGGATCCACTAATGTAGTAGTTTGGAGCAATTACTCTCCCAGAAAAAGTCTTGGGTTCGAATCTTAGCATCTGTGTAATGCGTGTGAATTTAGTATACTATCGCCCTTCTCAATAGAAAAGATATTCAAACAAATATGACTATCATATTTAAAATAAACTAAACTTCTATATGAAAATGTACTAAAGAAATAATCATAACATTTAACTAGTGGTCACGTCACTATCTCAACGAAATTCAACATCTCTCAATAGAAATCAATAATTGTTCAAATTCTTAATGGAGATTAGAGACTCACCTCTTGTAACAAAACCTTACATAGGAGTTTTTTAGTCTATAGATTTTAACTTTTAGACCTCCAAAAAGGTAATGGACAATCATCTGCTAAGTTAATGTACGGAAGGGCTATAATGAGGAATTTAGAGTAATGTGCTTATTTGAGGGGTTCAATCCCATCATCAACAAATGTGAGGAAATCAATAGACTTAAACATTTTAAATGGTTTGATAGTTGAATTGAACCCCTCAAATAAGCTCCTCACTCCAAACTCTTCATTGTAGAAGCTCCCGTTAATACAAGACTAAAAAAAATAGTGTCGTGCACATGTTGGTATTAAAAGGGAAAAGATTAAAATACCTCTAAAAGGTCGGACTCCTCATTATATAAGCTACCGTTAATGTAAGACTAATAAAAATAGTGTCTTACACCTGTTGGTATGAAAAGGGGAAAAGATTAAAATACCTCTAGAAGGTCCAACTTGGTTTTAGATGGGCCGAGGTAGGACCCACACAAGTGAAGGATTTATAGAGGAACATGAGCCCCAAGTAAAACCTATCATAAAATATATTGCATATGGGCTCAAGGAACAAGTATTACAAGGTCCAAGCTCATAAAGGGATGTTATACCTTTTTCGAATCTATCGGGGGGAGGTTTTCTCATTTTAGAACCCTGGGATGCATGTGCATGTGAAGCTAGTGTACCTCATGAACAAACTAAGTGTTCGGTTCATTTTTACACATGATTTTTCATGTTATTCACCTTTTATTTTGAGTTAGTTCTTGACATTTTATAGCTTTTTACTTCCTTTTTGTGTTTTCTTAGATTTTACCTTGGTTAGAATGAAAATGAGCTAAAAGTGCATTATTGGTTATAAATTCTGTTTTTGTTCATTTTCGTAGGTCAACTTCTTGGCCTGGGATCAACATGCTCTGGTGCTCGGATGAGGTCATGATCTTCATGGGACTTGTTCCAATGGATGTTAACTACAACATATCCAAATTTGAGCTCCATTGGACAAGTATTGCCTATCCAACCAATCCAACATGTTACCACAGCTCTGGAAATTCGAATTTGGCCAGCTTTTACCTCCTTTGTGTTATCTTGATTTTCTTGTTACCATAACTCTTGGTAACAAGAAATTAGCTTTGTAAATGAGATATTTTCTGAAGCAATTGGCATCTTTGTGAAGACAAGGCTTTATCATTTGCAAGGGGACAAGAAGACAATGGGTGAAGACTTTGACAATAGAATACTAAAAGTAAAAGCTGGAAATGAGGAGAGATGAGTGCAAAGTGCATCAGCCATTGCAATCAGATTCATTATTGAATTTTGCAGAGATTTTGGAGCTGGAGATGAAGCTTGGAGCTAGGGAGCTCAAGGAGGAAGACAAGGGCAACAAAGCAAGGAGTGGAAGAGATTTCCACCATTGAAGACCTTGAGCTCCCATGTTCACAAAATCTTTAACTTCTTTCTAATTATATTTCGAATTTGTGTTTGAAATTATTATGAGGAACTAAACTCCATAGCTAGGGCTTAGGTTGAAGCCCTAAACATGATTACCTTATTGTTTTGATGCTTGAGTGTATGAATTTCTGGATATTGTTGACGAATTCCAATTCACCAAATTAATCTATCCTTGATGTGTGTTTTTCCTTGGTTGGCCATCTTTGAAAGCATGCTTCTTGAGATTGTTGGGATTATGTGTATCTTCATGTTATCATAAGCAATAAATGGATGAAGTAAGAATCATCCATGTGAATTGGTTTCTTGAATACCTAATGTAAACACCATGCTATTAGGATTCTTGTGATGTTCATATTCCCTTTGAACTTAATGGGTTTTCCTTGTAATTGAATCAAAGTACGAACCATACCTAGGTTCGGTTATGGGGAGGGCACAAGTATTGTAGCACGAACCATGCACTTTACGTATATTAGAGAGAATCAATACGTTTTGAGCCACGACCCATGGTCTTGATTGCGAACATCTTCATCACTTGAGTATTCATGAACTTGGGTAGAATTGTTTAGGGTGGATTCCGAAACCCTAGTGTTTGTTACATTTTAATTTCACATCTTGATAATTCATCTCTGCCATTCTCATTTAAATTCGAAGTCCATTCACTTTCATACAATAGAAATAGGTCACTTGAAACAAATCAAACCCCCCCCCCTCCAAAATGTGTGTGTGAGTTGTGTGTTCGACACGTTATGTGTCGTTGTTACTGAATTTTATTTGTTTCAGTAATTGTTTTGGACTTTTGGTCCGCGTTGTGTTTATGAATTTTCTGTGCTGAATCCAACCGTATAAAGAACGTGAATTTTGGACGTACGGTTGGAAAGTTATAGATCAAAAACTGGACAGAGGTCGAAACTGAAAAAACAGAGAAAACGATTCTGTGCAAAAACGACCGGTCTCTTTTCACAAACGACCGGTTGGTAGTCACTGTTCACAGGTGATAAACAGGTGATAAAAGGGTGATAGAAAGTGCTGTTTGTGTTTTTCTTTAGTTTTCTTGTTTTGTTTCTTTTCTTTTACCTTCCTTTATTCATTTTTTAGTTTCTATTTTGCATTTGTGCATTTGTGGTGTGTTAAATTAAGTGTTCTTTATGTACTCAAACTAGAACTTATAGGAAGCCAACAAGTTCTTCGTGGATTGAACCCCGTACTTACATAATCTATACTTCATTAAATTTGTGCACTTGCGGGTATTTTTAATTGGTTGTTTGCACATTAATTTGTGTCCTCTTAGGAATGCAACACTAAGGTATGCAATTCCTAGCCTTAGCTTTTTATTTTTTATACAAGCGTTACTTGGAGAGGGGATTCGAACACAGCCCGGGTACATGAGTAATTGCTTTTAACCACTTAAAACTATAAACCTCTTGCTCTAGAGCTCTAGATATTTTCACTTTAAGTTCAATTCAACTACTTACTTAATCTTTGCAGAATCCTTGAGCAACACCCTAACAATGCCCCTCACCCCGGAAATTCATTAGTTTTTTAGGTTATTATTTTTGGAAGTCTAAGGTTTGAGAAAATCTCTCGCTCCAACATCTATACTGTTATATTTAAGAAAACACTAGCCTCTCCACACGCGCTTACGTGCCTACGAGTGATTTGTTTTTTTAAATTTTAAATTTATTTTAGAATTAAAAAAGATAATGGGTAGTTGTGTTCCATAAAAATAGGATCCATGATATGATTTTTCTTTTAATTTTAATTTTTTTTAATATAAAAAAGTGTGAATTTACCATATTATCCTCATTTAATTAATAATTTCAATTCTTAATGTTTGCATTAACCAAGAGCATTTTCTGATATTTTGAATGTTTCACCGTTCTCTACATTTTGCTTTATATATATATATATATATATATATATATATATATATATAGATTCTTCGTTGGATGCACAATATTTATAATCATTTCCAAAGTATGATACTGATAAAGAAACGATATGGGGGATTCCATTTCTTTGTATTAGCGGGGGAAGTGTCAATGTTGCATAATTTGCGAAGCAAAGAGAACATATTTAATAATTTTATTATGAGAAATGAAATGAAAATAGGTTTTCAATTTGTGAAGCCCTAACACACCCATGTGCGTGCATAAAATGAAGTATAGCAATCTAATCTCAAAGGCCAATTTTGTCATTTAGAGAATTTTTTTATATATAAAATCCTCGATTTTTGGATGAAAAATCAATGAAAAATAAATTTTTTTAAAAAAACAATTTAAAACCTTAGTGGGTATTTGTGTAATTTCTAAAACTTCTAGCAGTATTATGAAAAAGTCGAAAACCTCAAAGAATGTTAGTGTAAATAACTCAACTACATATTCGCACACCATCACTAGATGAGCCATAAATTTGCTGATACCATATTTTGAAAATGCATTTACTTTTGAATCCATAGCCCAAATCACACTTTTATTTATAATGGATAGTCTTTACAATGTGATTGATGAATGTGGTTTATGTAATTTCATTAAATAAATGGGGGAAAATAAAACAATGCTCTAAGAAAAATTGAGAAGACCCCTATAATAAGACATTCTAAATCCTTAATTTATAGTACGGTTTCCAAATTTACCCTTTTTAAATTACCTATAAATTTATTTTGATAATAATGAGAAAAGAAGAAGCGATAACCTAAGATGTATTCAACGAACTATTTGTGTGGAGACTTATAGTGGTAGAGAACTTACCCTTACATCTAGAAAAAAAAAAAAAAAAAATATTTGTTTCTTTTATGATTAATCTTTCTCTTTAGACCATTCATGCCTTATGAGTTGCTTTCTCAGTGTTATTAGGAACTTTCCATGAATTCCAGCATCCCCAGTGGCCTGACCATTGGAAACCATCTGCTGCTAAACCGGTAGTTGTTTTCCGGGCCATGCTCTTCTTGAACCGCTTCCAGTCCCGGAGGACAGCCTTCAAGTCCTTAACCTTGGCCACGATGCTCCGGCAACAGTTGGCATGGACGGTGGTCACTGCCCCAAAGTCCTTGCTATCTTGGCAAAAGCCACTGAAATAGAGGGTGTCCAAGAACCTAACCCTAAGTCCCAGCTGCCCAATGACACCCCCTCGGATTAGGTCTAATAAGACATCCTGCTCTTTTTGTCCCGTGGCATTGTCCTTCATGGTGTACCATTTATCAAACAGTGCAATGGTCTTGTTGTTCGATCTGATGTGGTAGAAGCCAGTGTTGATTAGCTGTTTTTCGGTCCATGGATCTCCAAAGAACATATCTGTGCTTATTTGTAAATCCTCAGTTTCGTTCATGCTTAGTCTTGAGAATGGGTTCCTTAGCCACAAAATGTCAGTGTCCTGTTACAAATAAAAGGTGCATTCTCATTTAAAACAGTACATATTAAAAATATGATAATAATATATGTCAAATTATTTGAAAATAAAAAATTATCATATATGTAATACAATATACTAGGCATACTTATATTCTGTTATCAAACTGTGAATTGAAAACTCACGCTCATAAATAATTTGTAATCTATCATAGATTCGAAGCTAATCAAATTTAAGACATGTTGAGCTTGTGTGTAACCCATATCATATGTCAACCAATATCCATATTCACAGGGCATTGGACGGTGATATTTTTCTCAACTAAAGCATGTGATGCACGATTCATTGTCCCCCAACAAGAATCAGGTTCAGGTTGTATGCTTACCCCAAGAGATACTCACAAAGATAAGGAAGGAGCAAGAAATCAAGAAACATATGAAAATTTAAGAGATAGGCAAAGAAGTAAAAAAGGGTCCTATACTCTTAATTTAAGAAAAGTTGAATTGTCATTGTCAATCACGGCTCCATCATTGGGGCCGTTTGACTAATTTGCACGGTGGAGAAAATTCTTAAAGACCCGTATCAAGAAGAGCACTCAAAGATGTCTTCTCCAACCCATAAAATTCCTGCAAGATTTAGTCTCCAGAATTTGTGTATTGAAACTCAAATTTTGAAAGTTATGTATATTTTGCGGAATTTGAAATCCTATGTTTCATCTGTAGTTTCTAATAAAATAACTTGCCCCTGCCTATGTTTTCATTGAATTTTGACTAATTTATTTTTGTTGTGGAAAGTGACGCGGTGAGGGATTTATTCCTTTTCCTCCTCCCAAAAGAGTACACAACAAAAAAAGAAATATAAAAAAGAAATCATAAGATATTTGATTAAAAAAGTGTCGGCAATAGAATATATATATATATATATACAAATGTGGCAGTGTTTCTTTTAAAAAGATTCAACAAAAAGTAGGGTCAGAAGATTATTCCCTTATGTTATAATTAGTACTTTACTTCTGTATTTTGTCTTTCACGTGAATAAAAAGAAACAAAAAAGCTTATATGTAAGAACATAAATTGAAATTAAAAATAGAAATGTCTCAGTTGAGATTCATGGGAAATCAAAGTTTCGTACTTGTTTGTTTTTATGAATAATTGAGCCCTAAGACTACACGATCTTAAAAATAAAAGGAGAAGAGTCGAACTCTCGTCATGAATTTGGTTTAGGTGCCTTATCACTAAAATTACGAAGTCACACAATTTCAATTTTAAAATATGAATCTTTTCCCCAAAAAATAAATAAAAAATCATGGTAAAGTATACAAAATGTCAACGAACCTAAAAAATAACTTAATTTTAAAAGAAGCTTGTTTTTCATAATTGTCTTTCACTATCTTCATGTGATTGATGAGCGGTCGACATCCCTGCCATCTGTTGCTGTTCCACTCAAAGACTTTCCCGAACTTCTCTCAACATACCGTGCAGAAAGCAACGTAGCACCATCAGAGACTAGTTTCATGAAATTATTTTTTATTTTTTATTTTTCTATAAACAAGCATTTATCTTTTTTATTTCGATGAGCCAATGAATCATGTTATTTTGAAATAGTCTTTATCCCTCAGTTTCCTAAACAAAGTCATTCTATAAACATAATTAACCCCTAAATATCGCTCTCCACATAGCACATACCACCACCATCATCCACCGGTCCTATGACTACCCACGGGGGCCACAACCCATCCCATCTTCACAAACGGCCACCCTTTTTTCTAGGCCTAGACTGTTTTGCCGCCTTCTTTTGGGGCATGCAAAGTCATCATTGAAAACATGTTCTGAATTTTATTCTTGACAATTGGAAATTGCACCACCAAAAACTTCAATTAGGTGTGCATACAAAAATTCTTTGTCAACTTTCTCTTATTGTAACTCGTAAAGTTTTAAATGAGTGGCTCTGGAAAAAGGATAATATAAAAATAGCACATAATATAAATAAATAAAAGGGCTATGTCATTTGCTTTCACTTCTAAATATTTAAAAGAAAATAATAAAAAAAGCCAAATTTAGGGGTAATTTGTATATCATTATAGCCGACACTTTATAGTGGTGGTTAAAATATTTGATTAAAGAAGACAAAATTTAGAAGTTTACCGTGAATATGAAGCTGTAACCGCGTTTTAGAACCTCCAACAGGAACCAAGTTCTTCTCCACATCATCTTGATGAAATCTTGAGACATGTAAAGCTTCTCTCCCCCAAAATCAACACCGTCCGTTTCCAGCCGGTAGCAGTTGAGCCTCAGAAACTGGCAGCGATCGTAAGCCGTCTGATCAACCGCCACGAGCACAAGATGATCAAGCAGATGCCTAGTGTCCTCCCCTTGCCAAAAGCTCTCGATGAAAAGGTCAAGCATGGTGGTGTCTGCCTTGACCTCTTGGACTGCGTAGGCCTTGTTTATAACAGCAATGATCACAGTCTTGTTGCCAATCGAGGCCTTGTCTAGGGTGGCCAAAAGCTCATCTGGAGCCACATTAAATGTAGCGGTGGTGGTCGTGGTGGTCTGTGAAAAAAAACACACAAAAATAAAAAATCAATTTAGAAACTGAGGCAGAGGCTGGCCAAGGACGGTTAAGAGCATTTAAGTAACTTACTGGGTTCTTTGACGGGCATTGGGCATCATGTTTCTGAAAGCTAAAGAGAGGGTTTATGAGGTAGGATGAAGAAGACCATATACAAAGATAAACAACACTAGCCAAGAGTAAGGAGAAAAGGGCAAGATTGGATCCAATAGAGGAATGTTTTGGCTGATTATCCATTTGAGTGTGTGCGTTGTGTTTTGTGTATACGCGTGGTTGGTTTTTGGTTTTGGGGTTCTAAAATTAGAGTGCTAGATTTTCGGGCATTTGGATGAGCTCAAAGCCTCTGAGGGGAGAAGAATGAGGCGGATGAACGCGTCGGTTAGGTAGAATAGTCATGTAATATGCGCCAGAGGGACTTCGGTGCCATCAAACTTTTCAAGGCTTTATAGTGTTTTTTGGGGTAAATTATTGGCCTGGGCTTTTGAGTGTTTGGTGGTCAAAAAAAGACTTGAGAGATTAATTGGCCATAAAGTTCATGTTTTCCTTTTGGTGAGTAACCTGTAAAAACAAAAAACAAAAGTGCTAAAATTCTCTTTATAAATCCTCAAAGAAGCCTTGGTATGCTTGATTTTGGGATGGAGTAGCCTCCCCCTAAACTTTTTGTCATCAAAACAAGAAAGATGTAAATGTTTTTCTTTTTGGTTAGATGTACCATACATAATTGAGTTTTAAAAAAATTAGGTATTAGTGATAAAAATATTTACTAATAAAGAAATGTGTATTTTAGTTTTGGGCTTGGTAAATGGGGCTAGAATTTTTTTTTTTAAAAAGGTGAATTATGTTGCATTATGATAATATATATGAGAATTATAGAATACAAACAGTAGTATAGATCACGTGGTATAACTTGTATACGTGTGAAAATAGTATCAATAAATATTCACTTATATTATAACATGTAGACAAATTATATCACGTAACCGTACTATCGTATTACATTATTCTATAATTACTCACTTAATTGGGCTTTAGTTTGCGTCTCTTTTTCTTTCTTTTTTTTGGCTAAAGAATTGTTGTCTATAACTTGAATTCAGAATCATAAACATGTCTCATTGAAGTCTATAAAACCTCAAATGATTGAGAAGAACCAATAAACCGTCTTGTGTCTAAAATCCCTTTCTTTTATATATATATATATATATATATATATATATATGTGTGTGAGTGCGTAACTTGTGTCTAAACAATGAAGGAAAGTTCTTATACTAATATATTTTTTTTGGATACTTGGTTGGTCTCCAACTTGCAAAAACAATCTCAAAATAAGGGTCCCCTTAATCATACATATGAGATGATGTACCTGCTACCTACGCATATTTGTCCTCTTCTTATTCTTTTGTTAAAAATCTATAAAACATTATTGGAGAGAAACTCACTAACGAATGATGACGAATAATATAATTGAAAGATCCATAAAATAATGAATCAAAAGCTTCATCGTACATATATGTTAGAGAATATATCAGGTAGCCATTTCCTTAGCAGATTCCAAAATGCCTATATACTTATTATAAAATATATATATATATATATATTAAAACCAATTAATAAAGTTGAGAGAAATGTTGCTTAAACTTAATTTATTCATCTCAAACGAGATTCCAATTGCTTAAACTTAATTTATTTATTCAAAGATTTGGCATAGTATTGAGCATGCGTGATTCACATGGTTCAACCTACAACCCAAGTTAAATCTAAATTGAGTTTTTGTTGGTAAAGTAATTTATATACACGACAAGTAAAGTCACATACAGAAATTAAACTTTCTCAGGCTTGTAATTTAAGTGGTTAAAAGTATTTATTTATGCTCCTAAAGTCTTAGGTTTGATTTTCATTTCCCAATATCGTTCGTATAAAATAATAAAAAATAAAAAATCAAATTTATTAATTCGTTGGACCACAAAATCTATATCCTCCATGGTAATAAAAACAAAATTTTTCACTCTGTGATAATTCACAAGAAAATAAATGGTTGAATATTTTTTTGTATTAAACAAGGGTCAAATAGTACAATACATATATATATATATATATAGGCATAGCCTTCTATTAATCCTACTGTTAAGATTTAGAAGCCGTAATCCAATATTAGTGGGATTTTGACTTACACTAATTTGGGCAAGTAAATATATTTCTGAATAATAATGTGATTCACATTTGTATATGTATGGATTTGAGAAGAGTAAACAATTTTTGTTTTTACCATTTGATATACATGACTTAAATTACGTACAAGGATGGGTTGCCAGGTGACTTGATGACTTAAGAGACGACAACTCGGAAATATTGGATCAAAGCAATATGCAATTCATGTATACGAGTGTTTGTGTTTTTGAGAGTTGAGATCTTTTATTAGGTGACATCAATGCTTTCATGGTTTTTGCCATCACCGTCACGAAAACCAGGAGGAGGGGGAAGAAGAACTTCCCCCATACTACTATTCTATTTACGTTACGTCTTCAATCTTCATTTAATGTGAATGGCCGATGGATGGACTTGTAGTTCGTAATTTTTTACAGATTTACTTGTACGAAAAGACGACCTGTTGTTTTCCAAACGCAACAACCGAGATTGATGGTTTCAGTGTGACGTGGCGTCGTTTTGAGCCGTCGTCAGTTGGAGGGTTTGAATTTTGCTCATAAAAGGTTGATTTTCTTGGGTTGTTCAGGGAAGTTGAAGCTGATCATCAACCCCAGAATCTTAAATTGTATGTATATTATAATTGGATGACAGCACACCCACTATCAAGTAGCAATGACATAATCTGTGGTTACTTAAACAATCTCCAAACTTTGAAAAATTATCCGAAAATTACCGCATGCTCGTAGTAACGTCTACTATTTTTCCATGGCATAAAAACACCAAAATTCTAATTTCAAATTTTCGGAGAATAATTTCTCCTTTGAATATAATAATACAAATATTTAATTCATGAAAATCCATGTCTCTATTTCCGGGGCTCACAGGTAGGAACTAGGAATTAATGAACTATTTTATTGTCTTGAAATGGACAAGAAAGTACAAGAGCCTAGTACTGGCATGAATGTTCATTAATTCCTACTGCACAGTTCACAGTTTGTTGTGGTTGGATTTGGCTAAGTTTGTGATTGAACGTTCAATTGGATAGGCCATTTTGTTCCTAGACTTTTCCCATATAGCGGTACAAACTGGACAAATCAATGAACAGTTTAGTTTGGTTTTGATGTTTATTTACTTGGGCCTTTTTTTGTTTCAGACTAGTTTATTTACTTGGGCTTTTTTTGATCTTGATGTTTATTTGTGTCATCATCTCTTTTAAGACCAAGATAATTATATATATACATATTTTTTAAAAGCTGGGGCTGACCAATAGGGAAATTCAGTGGCAGGAAAAGAGCCACAAGTTCTGAAAGGCAGGAAAAGCTTCTTGGCATGCTTGATACATAATTTGAGCACGTACTATTTTTTAAAAATGGTCCACCATGATTTACCCCAAACCCAATAACATTATAATCAAGGAAAAAAAAACACAAAGAATATTGCACACTTTTCTCCCAGAAAAAAGAGAAGGAAGCACCCAGAAAGAAAAAGAGGGTTGAAAAGAATGAACAAAAGTGTCAAAGAAGCTGTCAAGGAGAGGGAGAGAGAGAGATTAAAGAACTCTGCAGATGTTCAAATTTCTCTTTTGCTTCTTGGACTTTGGAGGATGCAGAGCCAACTTGATAGCTGCGTCAAAACAGTCTTCACATTCTGCAATTTTAACAATAAGATTTTCAACATATGCAGTTCCTCATGAAGACCAAGCATTGACTTTTACGTCCTGGAAACGCATTTTTCTTTTCATGAGCAAATTTGCACATGTGAGGCATACCTGCTGTTTCTTTGAGCTGCACTCTATATATGCCACAGCTCCTATTCGTTTTCTCAGATCTTCACCCTAAAATATTTAAGAAATGCTTTAGAATAATAAAAAATAAAATAAATTTCCCCAAAAAAAAAGCCAGCACCAGAAGTTTGTGGCATAATCCAGTTCAGCTTTAGGAATTATACACACCCACCATAACATGACAGCAAGGGCATCATATCCACCAAAGTAAAACGTGTTCAATGATTAGTGATCCTTGGATAATATTATAATGAAGTCTAGAACCTTGAATTCCCTTTTGTTCTTTTTCTTTTGTTTTTGATATGAGTGATATTGGGGAGAAGAGTTTTCTCCCACACATACTATCAAGATGCCGCGTGCCACGGTGGTTTAGACATCAGACTATTGGTCAAGTCAAAGCCATTTTTTCTTTTTCTTTTGTTTATCTGCCTTATTAATATCCAAACAGCAATAACAACGACCAATAATTTTGCCACAGCTTTTACAGAAGCATGTTTGTGGAAAGGCAAAAAGTAGCTGTAGTGGAAAATCTACCTGTTGTGTTGAGATGGTACATGCCCCAGGGTAATCCATTAGGAACTGTCTGTCCTCTCTCAGATCTGCCATATCAGAAAAACCATATTTTTCAGACAGAGATAAAAAGAAATCTTCTTGTTTCATGCTTCACTATTTATCATTCTCAACTCAACCAAACATACTCAATTATTTAGAGAATGCAGAAACTGCACACTAAACAGCTACCTCTGTCAATCCAATTTGCAGAACGTAGAAAAAATTGCGTTTTTTTTTTTTTTTGGTAACTGTAGAAAAATTGCGTTTGGTAGTGGAAAGAATGGATTACCTAGTTTGGTCCCCACCAGAATTATAGGCACTGATGGAGCATAATGTCTCAGCTCAGGGACCCACTTCTCCAACATAACAAGAGGTGAAAAAGAGAAAGGCATAGAATCTGATTAGTATATGCGTTAGGTACATGCAAATAGGAAAAGTGAATCTTTGAGAAGAATTTAATAGATAAAGAAGACAGATAAAGAAACCTACTTTCTTTGGTATGTTCTCATAGCTAGGCCTACTTATGAGGGAAAAGGCAAGAAGGAAAACATCAGCTCCTCTGTAACTCAGTGGCCTCAGCCTGTTGTAATCTTCTTGACCTGCATAAGAAGATTTCATAGATTGGAAAAAATAAAATGGTTTTCAAAGGCAAGAGAAAACTTTTATTGAGACTGGTTTTTTGCTGTCACATGTAGATGTCATTCAAATGCATTATTTTCTGCTTTTTTTTTCTTCTCAAGTTGATGGAAAAAAAATTGCACTGTGCTTTACTTAGCACCTGAAGTATAATGATTGCTGCATCTAGCAGGGCCCTTTTAGGATCTCATGCAGTAGTGCTCACACCACCTTTTCTCACATTACCAAAAACTTGACATGTTTGAAACATCAATGAGAAAGTGCTTATAATATAATATGTGAATATAACTGATATATATATTATTGCTTTGGTAATTAATCATATCTTTAATATTTCTTTTTCTTTTTTCTAAAACCAGCTTTGCAGTTCAATTTTCTAGAAAATTTTCCTTTTTATTTTGAAAGTATAACATTCATTGTCACCTATTGATATTATGAAGAAGGCTTTCTGTTTTGTTTCATTGCTAAGGATACATGGTTCTTTCTATGGAAGGTTTTGGATGGTTTGTTCTTTCTATTGACATGAAGTTCAAAGATGCAGACTTAAGCCAATTTAACTTGAGAAATAAATCAAAACAAATTATCAGATAACTTTTGGTGATGATAAAATCAAACAAAAATACCATTTTTATGTTTTTCTTTGTTGTGGTAAAAAATTGATCTCCACCTACATGTCATACATAACTAAATTGACAGAAATCTGAAGTACAAGCTAGCAACCAAGGATCAAAATTCCCATTGAGCATGTAAATTATACATGAGAGAGAGAGAGAGTACCAGCAGTATCCCAGAGACCCAGATTTACAGTCTGCCCATCAACCAAGACATTGGCACTGAAGTTGTCAAAAACAGTTGGAACATAATCCTGCCAATTAAGAAGTTCAAAAACAAAAATGAACCCAGAAAGAAAAATCAGTAAGGAACTAAAACTCAATGAACAATTGACACAAAGGATAGAAAGTTTATACAGTAGGGAAAGTGTTGCTGGTGTAGAGATGAGAAGGCAAAGTCTTCCCAACAGCTCCATCTCCAACTGTCACACATTTGATGAACTTTGAAGTTGATGCTGCTGCTGCTGCTGCTGCTGCTGCTGCTCCTGTTGTTGTTCTAGTATTAGCATTAGCCATATGGCTTGGCTACACATGTACACACAAGTAATGAAGCAATTAAAACCTCTCTCTCTCTCTCTTGATGTTTTTCTTGGAACCCAATTGTCTCAGTGTTTCTCCTCATTATGTGATGGTGGTTGTACAAAATTTGTTGAAGCTTTTTGAGGGGAAGGGAAAAGAAGGTGATTATTGAGATCACTTTAATTTGAGCTGTCATGGAGGCAAAAGGAGGTAAAGGAAAGGCAAACCCACAACGGAGAGAAATGAAACGTAGTCATAATCAAATGCGAAAATGGAAACACAATCAAAAAAATTAAGAAAAAAAAAATACCGAAATGGTGACACAATCAGATAACCCACTTTAGACTTTAGAGTGCATGTGGGTGTTTATTTGCCTTCTACTTGTCTGTTGGCTTGGCCTTTTCTTTTCATTACTGTTTTTGTTGCTTAAAAATTTACTGGTTACTGCTTTGACAATTTACTAGGGGGTTAATGACGCAACGAAGATGGGGTTAATGACGCAATTGGCCCATGGTCAAATGGACATTTGGGATTTCATAAGTTCATAACAACCTGATTCTAGCTCGTCTCGTAAGATAGTACCTTTTGTTTTGTTTTGGTTTTACTAAAACTAGGGTATAAAAGGATTTTATTCAACATATTCAAGCATATTCCCAAAAACCATGAGCAGTTATTATGCCATTGATAACATATTTTTATTTATACAAGCGATATTCTAATTTAAACTAATCTAAACTATAATGAAGGAGATTTCGAACTCGGGTGCAGAGTGGGGAGCACATCCGTTCCAGCCAACTACTTGGCTAAGCCTCGGAAAAAAAAAAAAACTTGCTAAGCCCATGTGTGCATTCCATTGATAACATAGATGATGATTTAAGTTTGAGCAGCTATTTGTACCACATTTACTAATCATATTATCGATCACCTCTCTAATACAGATGGATCACATAATAGAAATAATGTTATTAATTTAGCTTTAGTAGTCATTTCGTGTTAGAGCTTTTATATTACCCAAAATAAATAAATAATTGTCTTCAATAGATTGAGAGGTGGCAATGAAATTCTCCACTTTACTTCTGAGCTAGTCAACTTAGGTGAGTAATTGATGAATCACGGCATGATTTTAGTTCCCTTTCAAAGAATTTATTATTTATATACTCTGCCAAAGGTCCCAATCCATTTGAACTTGTGGTTGCGTCCATTCCAAGAATGGCCCCATATTTGCACGTTACCGCTATATCCGTCTGGGAAAGAGGAAGAAGACAGAAGAACTACGAGCAAATAAAGACTCTGCTACCATCATTATATATACATCTGTCTTTATAGATTTTTTTAATTAATTAAAGTTATATTTGTAAGATTTATTTATTAACTCTTTCTGTGTGTGTCAAAATTAGAAAAGAAGAGGGAAAATTCACACACACGGGTATCATGGGAGCTTGAATCCAGGACCACTTAAGAGCACCCCAATGGTGATTTCTTTACTCTTTGTAGTCTCCCTTTTTTCAATCTATCTTGCCAAACACGAGGATGAATTATGAAGACTTATAAATCTAGTGTTAGGTTAAGTGTCTCGAAATGGTATTTGATCTCTAGACACTATTTCTTTCATACCGGTTTTGTAAGGACAAGTTGTATCCATGAGCTCATACCACATAGTTTTTCTTTCCCTTTGGAGAGACAAATGTGAGAATAGATAATAAGAGAAGAGAGAGCGTCTCAAAGAAAGAGAAGAAGAAGAGAGGGTAAGGCGGATTGTCGGATTAAAAATAATTGTTATTTAGCTTATTTTTGAAAAAAATGATGGGATTGTTTTGTTATGAAAGAGAGAATTAATTCATTACACTTCATCTCGACTTGGAGAAATTATTGGATGGAATTGAACTTCAAAATTCAAATTAACTTCAAATTTGGGCAACAAAGATTATAATCTTGTCGATCAAGTCCCCTGATTGTTTGGCCCAAAGGCAACATGGGTAAAAGCCCTCGTCTTGGGCCCTCTTTTGCCAAAAACCCAAAAAAAAAAAAAAAAATCTCCTCAGTAGAGCCGGTTTTCTAATTTTAGACCAATTTTTGCAGTTCTTTTTTAGATAAGATAGGTATACCTACAAATAAAAGACCAAAGAATAACCTACGTACTATAACTAATCTTCACTTTTTTTTTCTTCTTAAATTTTTGTTACTCTCATTGTTTCTGTTGGTGTGTCTGTTTAATTTTTGAAAAGTTTATGCGGTAATTGTGCAATTTTGCATGTGAATATATATAGAAATATTATATAGAATTTATGTGAATTTATGCGGCAATTTTGCAATTTCGCTTAATTAGATTTAGGACACAAAAGCTTTAATGTAGAAAAATATTATAGATGTGCAAGTGAAAGAAAAAAAGACTTGGCCTTTGCCTTTGGGTAACATATATATTTCCTACACTTTTTTTTTTTGGTTTAGCAAACATAAAATGATAAACTAGAATCTTTTTCGAAAGAAAAAGATCAATTAGATTAATTAATATTTCTATTGTGG